>JADKLZ010000687.1:28328414-28342333 GCA_021533235.1 Biomphalaria straminea | reverse complement strand
TCTATTCATACCTCCTTAGGATGATGTAATAAGTAACACTACTTTACTGCTCTATTCATACCTCCTTAGGAAGATGTAATAAATAACACTACTTTACTGCTCTATTCATATCTGCTTAGGATGATGTAATAAATAACACTACTTTACTGCTCTATTCATACCTGCTTAGGATGATGTAATAAATAACACTACTTTACTGCTCTATTCATACCTGCTTAGGATGATGTAATTAATAACACTACTTTACTGCTCTATTCATACCTGCTTAGGATGATGTAATAAGTAACACTACTTTACTGCTCTATTCATACCTCCTTAGGATGATGTAATAAGTAACACTACTTTACTTCTCTATTCATACCTCCTTAGGATGATGTAATAAATAACACTACTTTACTGCTCTATTGACTCTATTCATACCTCCTTAGGACGATGGAATAAGTAACACTATAAAGTACATCTAGCTGTCGGTTGACTTTATCTTTAATTTTAGCCATGCACATTTTTGTTATACACCATTCAATATGGGACCCTTTTTTCATGAAAAGACAAGTTAAAAATTATCAAAGTTTGAAATTTATTTTCAAAAGTCAACAATACTATGAGGATATTGTTAACATGTTAGTTAAAAAAATTAAATTAAAAAAAAAAAAAACTCTTTATAAATTTCATTAAGACAGTCCGCCCCATGCTCTAATCCTATACTCTTAAGCGAGCAATTCTTGTATATATATTTATTTATTTATTTATATATATATATATCAATTTTATTTCGAAAACGGCTCTAACGATTTTCTTTAAAATTTCAAGGTATGTGCGTATTAGTGAGAAAAAAATTCTGAACTCATTGGCCACATCGGGAAAACTCGAGTTCGACCGTTATTTCGATATGAAAATGTCTCAATTTTGTAAAATTAATTTTGGTTAGAATAATTTATGAATAAAAGTTTTCCAATTTATGAATGAAAGTTTTCCATGACGTAAACGGGAAAAACGCTGCTTACGTCACTAGGCTTACCTTACTACAATGCAAACAAGAACGAGTTTTAAAGTATCAGTGGACCTAATTAAACATTTGCGCACCATCTTATTGAAGATTTATTTATAATAGAACTATGGAAGGAAAGTAATGAAATTAAATGTACCGATGTATGATTAGTTATTGCGTTTTAAGTGCTTAATAAATTGTTTACACTTTAATTGCGTAGAGTGGTGTAGATTTCCTCATTAATCTTCGGATTTGATGTCAAGCCTTATTATAATTATTATTTTGCTGGTAAAATTATGACCATGTGTTCATGCTTCAGTGTCTAATGTACCGTACCAAAACAAAGGAAATGGTGATTACATAGTTGCTCTACGTCTTACTTTCTCACACTGAACAAGATATCTAGCTAGCGGTCAACGAGTTTGCGTACATTGCAGCCACTTTTGATTTAACTATAAACCTCAGTAAAAAACTTGGGGTTAGGGCGTGGTGACGAAAGGCCTAGGAGATATCTGAATGGAGGGATGTGTAAAAGCAGGCCATATCCTTCCTTGGGCTGTAGCACCAGTAGCACCACTGGGATAGATGGATGGCAAAAGCCGGTATGAACTTCTTATAGTCTGACAGTCTGGCTGAGCAGGGCACATATCTCGTAAAATAATCTGAAGAGTTTTTTTTGTGTTCTGTTCTATATGTGATTGTACATGGCGATTAAATATCAAGTCTCTTAAGTCCTCCTACAGTCTAGACAGCGTAAAACTATCGTAGGCCTACTACTATTGGCTTGAAAGAAAGTCTTTGCAGTTTTACCCAATAACGTAGAAATTTGCGTCACTCGATGTTTCGTACTAAAGCCATAATTGAATATACTAATTCCAAAATTAAATGTCTGAACGTACCAATTTACATATAGAACAAACAGAACACTAAAGAAATTCTTCGAATTAGTAGTCTTTATCCGATCGTTCATTTTCGTAATTATAAAAAAAATCCCAAAATGACTTCGGGTATATAACCTTTCTTATGAAATTATTTAACCGAGCAAGGCTCGGCCACCTGATATTACTTACTAATATCACACTTGGGAAGAAGGAGCACTTACACGAACTTGTCTCAGCATGAGGAATGTTACTTTAACTTTTTGATTTCCTGTGCATTTTTTAAAGTTATTTTTATATGTGTACCTTATGGTTCAGTGTTTTATGTATTAGTGCTACTTTATTTTTTTTTTAGTCTTCTTACCTGGAGATTGGTATACGATTGGTATCAATTGATTGATATACAATCCTGTATCTAATTAATGAATAAATATTTAATAAGCTACAAAATTAACATATATTTAACAATATAATGAAATACACATTTGTGCTGCCAGCGAATGACAAGAGTAAAACACGGGAGGGTAGCATCTGTAGTTCATTACATTTATCTATCCCTTAGTCTGTTGGACAGTTGGGGCACCACGCAAGATTCGTCGACCGTGATTCTCCATTCCTCTCTGTCATTAGCCTTAGTAAGAACCCCATTCAATGGCATGCCCGTCCATTCATTTATGTTGTCCTCCCATCGCATTCTCTGTCTGTCTCTTCTTTTTCCTGGTACTGTTCCCTGAAGGAATGTCTTAGCGAGCCCCGATGACCTTGAGATCTTGCGTTTCTGTAGTTCATGGTCAAATTAAGTTTGCTCATGACAGTGTTTTACAATGTTTGAGCTCTAGCTTGTATTGCTGTTTTGTTTGTCATTCCTAAACGTTACTGCTGAAGTGTGAAAAGGTAGAAATTGTAAAGAGACAAAATGAAATGGACAAAGAATTTCAATTAATCTCATGAAAAAAAAAAGCAAAAACTATGACAAACAAAACAAAACTTGACAAAAATACAAAACGATTATTCTTGCCTATATTCAAGGTTTCAATATTTATTTATTTATTTTGAAATTCGAGCTTGTCATTTCACAACGCACACTTATAAGAATAGATTTTATTGACTGACATTTTTTTATTAGTTTCATTTGTCAGTAAACTAAAGCAGAGAAAGACGGTGGCATTAAGTTGGGGGGGGGGTGTACACTAGGAAGTCGTCTGCCAGATGCCTCGTCTATGAGGCGCTAAAAGATTTCAAGACATTTCCTATTGACCTGTCTCGTCTCGTGTTTCAAGTAACTGATAGAGTACTATTCTGAGAAGACATTCCCATCCATATGAAAAGTGTTAAATCCAGTACCGGCATACATAAAAAAAAATGGAATAAAAAATTTTAAATAATTTACATTCTAATAATGCCCATTGGTAGGAATTGACATCTTTCTTAGTCAATGCTGAAGTGTATACTTTCTTGAGTTGCTAATCTCTTGATTTGTCTAGAGAGATGAGAAAAGATTCGATGTTCTTTATGTTTGTCGAATAAGAATGTTGATTATAAACTTGAAAAAAAAATCCACCAAGAAGTAATTTAATCAGATCTAGAGTCTTCGTTTTCAATTATTTTTTTCATTTGGGACATAGTTTCGAAATCTGGTGTAGTTTATTGGTAAGAATTCGAGACTACATATCATAGAACTTCCCAACGTACTGGAGATTTTCACAATAAATTTTCGAATCTAGACAAGGTCAAGGACGCTAAGATCGCTGCCAACTAAAGAATACAACATTTCGTGCTACAAGCGAAGGAGTTTTGAGCTTTTTTAGCGGCCCCCGTAAGGGGAAAAAGCCGCTATTAGGTTTGTGCAAAATGTCCGTCTGTCCGTCTGTCCGTCTGTCACACTCAGGGCGCCGAAACTAGAAGAGATACGAAAAATATTTTTTCACCATTAAATGCGGCTTGAAAAGTTTAGGTGCAACGGCTACTTTTAGTTTTCTAAAACCAAACCATTTAATTTATAAAAATTATTTTGCAAGCGATTTTTTAATAATAAAACACCAATTGTGAAGCAATTACGTAAATCTAAGGGAGGAAATGTTACTATATGAAATGCTCTTGGCATGTAGATATCACGCACATTTTTTAAAATGACTTTCTTTCTGTCTGTCCGTCTGTCCGTCTGTCAGAATCAGAGCGCCAAAACTAGAAGAGATACGAAAAATATTATTTCACCATTAAATGCGGCTTGAAAAGTTTAGGTGCAACGGCTACTTTTAGTTTTCTAAAAGCAAACCGTTTAACTTATAAAATTAATTATGCAAGCGATTTTTTAATAACAAAACACCAATTCTAAAATAATTACGTAAATGTAAGGGAGGAAATGTTACTATAAGAAATACGTAAGGCATGTAGATATCACGCACATTTTTTAAAATGATTTTTTAGCAGCGGCTTTCGTGTACTAGCGTAAGCCCGGAAATGACATGATTCTAAACTAATTTCTTAAATTTTTTAAAAAATCAGATTTTTTAAAATAAAATTGTTTAATACCCCCATTAGAATGTAAGTAGCATATTTTTGTGCGTTTCGTCTGTTGGCTGTTATGTCCGTCACGGTTAGAAAAAAAACACTAAAGTCTTTTGAAAATATGATTTAACCTTTACTGTTATTTCAGAAATATTGCGATAGTTTAATGATGGGAGCATACAGGAATTGAGCCAGGGACTTAGAAGGAAAATCCAAAACATCTTGCGAATAGGCGGATCTGACAGGGATCCGACTCCGACGGGGGCCGCCTCTGAGTTTGTGTATTACACAAACTCTCTTTGTAATCTTGTTTAACTTGTTATTTACAGTGCTTAGAAGTGCGGAGAATTTATCGTAAACCTTTTACATTACATAGCCAGGCAACGCTTCTTTAGTTTTATGTTTGTATGGGAACACATTTAGAAGGGAAACAATCGAGTTGTTACACACACAAAAAAAGGTGAAAATGGCTTTGGTTTGAACAATACATGCAGCTTAGTTCCTGTGTGTTTGCCTAAGTTATGTATGTGTGTGTCTTCAATTTGGCGGCTATGTACCGCAGTATACTGGACAAGTTTCGAGATTCTGCCCACGTACGCCACGGCCGTGTCGAGTCCACCCGCCTGTCCCTCCACTTCCTTTCCACACCCACTGCTCCCCTCCCCCTCTCCTAACTGCCCACACCTTGTGTCTAGGACATTTTTCATTGAGAAATCGTAGCACTTGACCCAGTGTTGTTGTTTTTTCTCCCATTCTGTTTCTTGAGACGTGTTTGAAACTCTCTGACAAATAATAGATGAGAATATAGGGCAGTGGATCTCACAGGGTAAATGTGCACATACCCCGTGCCCAATAAATCACATTATTTAGAATGAACTTAAACTTCTATCGCACTGAAAGATCAGATAAGATACTTTTATTGGTCCAGACTAAGGGAAATTCAGTATGACTACAATAGCCCACCTCAGCGCTACTATTATAGCAATGTACAGATGCAACATGAACAACATCCACACGCGTAATACACACACGCACACACTTATATTACACTACCACACACACACACACACTTATATTACACATCATACTCATTTTGAACAGAATTCAAGGCGTACTGAATTAATAAAAGGATGTTGTTCTAGTTCAAGCCCTTTGTAGCTAAACGTGAAATCTGAAAACTGTATTGAGTTAGGACACGTCATAATTGTGCATGTTCTTTTTGCATTAAACACACGTTAAATTGTCGCGTGTAGATGGTAGTCCAAGTTGGTCACATGTGTCGAGGTGTGTCCTCTAAACAAATATTCATAGCACCTCAACTGATAAAGCAATTTAAAAAGAAATGGGAGGTAGATACACCAGCAACAACAAATTTGATTGCGAGCTTAAAACAAAAATTCTTTTGAAACTTTTCACATTTTCTATCATGTCTTATTCAATGAGTTACTTTTGGGAGTAGGAAAGACGGTCAAGTGAAACCTAATTAAAATACTTTAAGTACACCTAATCAGGAGTTTAAACCATCATCATTGTATACAGGATATCTCTTTATGTCGAAGACAATTTGAATTTTTAATATGTCCACTTTATAGACGTAATCAAGAGCTAACTGCTGGAAATTTTATAACTGATTTCGTCATCTATTACTTAATCAAGAATTTAATTTCATATATCTTATAGTTATACGTGATTAGAAAATGTTTAAAATTGGTGAAGAAATTGTTTAAACCATGTTCGCACACTTATCTCATATTAGTTAAAACGAGTTTCATGTAAATATGTATCATTTCATGGGGTTTTTCATATCTAAGTCTATAAGACGTTTTGATTATATCTATCATAAGTAGCATAGACCATGAATCTATAATATTTAGTACCCAGTGTAGGAAATTTAGACATCATAGAACATAAATCGCTTAGCGGCAGTGCAAGACTTACAAACTGGTTGAAACGTTCATTTAACGTTGTACACGAGTTTTTAGTAGTTATAAGTAACAAGGATAGTGTCAATGTGCTTTTAAAATCGTATTTAAGTAACCTCAGCTTTTAGCTATTGACCACTGGTGACTCATGCTTTTGTAGGGTGTTTACAGGTAACACACACACACACACAGTGACACGGTCCAGACAAATGGACACGGTCCGGGTACGCAGAGCTTTAGTTCTCGGGGATAAAAAAAAAAAGTTGAAACAGTTCAAAGACTGTAATAGGAAAGGGGGGGGGCGTGATAGAGTTATTTCAAAAACAAATGAGTTGGTCGAGGTAAAGAAATATAAGTAGGCAAGCAGTTTTTCCGATACGAGCTTGGCATTTGTGTAAAGGAATTGCAAATGTCTTGTCTAAGTTATTATTTTTTTTTTTTGTAATTTTCACATTGACCAACACTTCCATTTCTTCTCTATTGTCAATACGGAAACCATTTGCTTCGTAGCGAAGGCAGATAACTTTTGTTTTTAATGTTGCAAAATTGAAGTAGTGTGAGGGTCAAGGTCAGATAATCATTATAATAGAGGTTAAAATGGCGATGAATAGAGAAATAGAAACTAAAGGAGGGGTAGGGCCTGGAGAAAATGTTTTTAAAAATTGTACAATTCATTTAGTTATTTATGTGATAAAGTTGCCCTTTTTTTTTTAGGTAACGTGCTTTGTGCAATTATTTTGCAATATCATTAGCGCGTGGTATGCGCCTGTTGGTATCGTATCATCGAGTTCCAACACATTGCCAACACAAAAAATGTAATTAAAATTATGGCCAAAGTGAAAAAGACACAAATAAGGCTAAATTGTTAAGAACTAATGAGTAATTAATAATTATTAAATTAACTGTATCATTCTATTTTATTAAATACGTATTTTGTGTCAGTTTTTGGAACTTTGAATACAGAAAACAACACATAATCTATCTTTTACTGGGTATATTGTCACCATCTTTTTATTTTGCAACAAAGTTTAATGTTAATCTTGTCTGAGGTGGTCAAATCAGGCCTACTTTATCAGGCTTATAGAGTACACGTTACAGTTAAGGTTTATATGCTATATTGCTAGGTGCTACATGATAGATTCTATATTATGTCTCCATGTACGGTTAATAGGTCTGTAGCGTAGATTATAAGGCAAAAAAAGGTATGGAAGTTACATTATTTGATTTACTTGTACCATTATTAGGTCTACACCTTGCACTTTAAGTTGCGCATTTACTTTAAAGATACAATTTTAAAAAAGGCTTGAAAATGTAATTTTATTTCCATTCTTTCTTGGGCGTGTTTATTCCTACATCCAATACAGTATACCTTTTTTTTTCTTTGTTTTGTGTGTGTGTGTATATATATATATACCTTTCTCTGTCCCTTAGTCTGTTGGACCATTGGAGCACCATGCAAGATTCATCGACCGTATTTCTCCATACCTCTCTGTCTTTGCCTTAGTTAGAACCTCTTTCAATGGCATGCCCGTCCATTCTTGATATATATATAGATATCATTTAGTGTCCACTTTTTTTTGAAAAAGCGAGATTTTTTTTTATAGAAAGAAAGTCTTATGGAAAGAAAGTCTAAAACTATTTTTTAAGCTTAAAAGGCTTAGGCATAGTTAACTAGTTACGTACTAAGATTAGCTAAGCCGATGACCTAACGTGATGTAATGTGTTTTCCCATGACCAGTCACTACAATGGTAGGGGTAGGAGAAGAAAGACATTCTGATTAGACTTGTTATGTTGGGGTGGGGGGGGGTGGTTGAAGGACCGCCCTTGAGAAATTTAAACAAAAGAGTTGTGTTCACATGTCGTAAGGTCTTTACCCCGTGACATTCGAGCCAATTAAAATAAGCTAAACCAGTCACGTGACATTTTCTTTAGAAATCCAGGTCCATAATTTGCGCTGCCGAAGTCGAAGTTTCAGTTGTCCCAGTCCACTTGGTAAGAAGGTGGTCAGAAGAGCAAGACCAGTGAGGCAGACCGTAGCTACACATTCTTTGGACTTTTAACTCTTAGCCCGTTCACAGATGAGGTGAGTCATTTTTCACTGTTAAGCGTGTTTCTAAAATAATGTTCTCCGGCCGGGGCAGTGAAATTCTGCCATTACTGATTACTAGCCAGACTGACCATGGTCAAGCAGCTCGCAACACGCTGATCGTGCCACACCAATGGTCACGCAAATTTTTTTTTTGGCGTTATCAGACCGAGCTAACAGTGGGAAGGGGTGGGGGCAATGTGGGTTTGACCAGTCCAGCCCTGGAGCATGAACAAGACAAAGTGACTAAAGAATGTTTTGGTAGGCTGTGGGCATTACCCACCGCTGTTGGTAACGTGACCCACATGTTGGCGTCATGGTCAGTGGTTGCGCAATCAAGGTCAGCGCTTGGAGCGTTCTGATTGGTCACTTCCCGACTAGACAGTTCAGCGTCCAGAAAGCTTATGTTCATTTCTACTGACCAGCGCTGACTTAGGCTGGTGTATGTATTGCAAGAACGCTAAAACTTTACAAGAATGTCGTATGCAAGACTCGAAGTTAATGTTTCATTCAGCTGAACTTGTATTTAAAAGGTAACTCGAGGCACAGTTCTCAAGTATTTCTTTAACTAAATGTATATTTAAAATCTTTTTTCTAATGTTCCTTTGTTTTTTTTGCTTAGCTTCATGCAACATTACTATTGACTTTTATACATTATACATTAACATTTATACTTGTATAAAAATATTGTACATAGCCATCGACCCTTCGATATGTAACTTATTGAAGTGATTGTTGGCATTACTTTAGTTCAGATCTCTAGATGGTCTAGAGTGTGAGTCTACAACTGCATCACACCATTCTTCAAGAGAATGTCATCTGTCAATTAATGGCACTATTAGAATCTCACGGTGTGTGAAACAATCGTGTTCTTCTAGTGGCATACATGGGCAGTGACAAATCTTCATTGGACTCCACAATATTCAAGTCTTGAGCTTTCCTAGACCATTTGCATGTAGTCTAGGTAGATGTATTAACTACTTAGCATTGTGATTAGAATAAAGATTGGCTCTACCGCCACCAGAATAAGTTCAACGAACTGTAGTAGTGGCCAAATAGTTTTCCTATTGAATGCTTTTATTGATATTCATACTAAATTTTCATACTTAATGTGATATATAAACAAAGATGGGTTACCAATACGCTAGTAAAGGCCATATGTCCAATCTGTTTCTCAAGTGAAACCAATCACCAACAAAAACTTGTATAGTTAGCAAGATATTTTGCACTTTTAGGCGAGAATGTTTTTTGCAGGTTTACGCTTTCGATTACAAGAAAAGAATTCTGGTAAATTTTGGCTAAATTTTACAGCGTTAACTTTGTGACCGCAGTTCCAGGTTTTAGTTGAGTGAAGCCCTGTGCAGAATTAGAGCTCCCTTAAAGCTTTTAATTTAAATGTACCAGTTTCAAGTAATAGAGGCTTTGGGCAGAATTTGAGCTCCCTTGAAGCTTTCAATGACTTTGTACCGTATCTAAAATTTTCATTTGTTACATATTTTTTTGACATAATGATTGAAATGTGTAGCTCCTGCGTAATGCCGTGGATCCGAAGCCTTGACATTTTTTATTAAACTACTAAAATCCATTTATCTATTTAAACTTGTTCAGTGTGGTTTCCACAGGCGGACTGAGTGGTAAAATCGGCCCGGGCATTTCTATACAAATCTGGCCCACAAATATGTACATCATATGATGGGCATCCAATTCCTGTCTACCTCTCCTCATTCTAAGTTTAATGTATTTATAACTAAACGCATGCATACAGTGAACACTTTAATAAATATAGGCCCATTGTTGCTTTTTAAGCGCTAAAAGTGACTAGTAGCACTGTCTATGGATGTAGACTACATTGTTTCGGAAAATGTTAGCTTACATTAGCATTATATTGTAGATACGTATATTCAATTTTTATTTTTTTAATCATGACCCTCACGAGGGCCCAGTTTACAACAGAATGTTATAAAACTTAACAATTTAACTCGCTCTATAGTGGCATTCATGAGACCGTCAAGGTGGCCCTGTCGACCCATCCGAATGCCCGTATAGCCAGTCCGCCCTTGGGTTTCTCAGGGAGCCATTTCGCTGCTGTTCCGGAGACCTATTTTCTATTCTAATTAATCAATTAGGGGTGACCCTACTGCCTTCCCCCTTACAGATATTGGTTCGTCCCGGAAAAAAATTTCAACCAAAATAATTCGCACTGAAACAGTTAACTAACACAATCCGCAATTTTCGGTTGCCTTTTTTAAACTTAATGACACAGAACACAAACTATCGACTTTTTTTCCTATCGGAGGAAAAAAGTCACTGACAGTATATCGAAAACTGATTGCTTTCCTGTCATTCGGGATCACCACTTTTATGGTTTAAAGTTTCTCTACCAGCCCAAATCAATACAATTGGAGAATCCAGAACTAAAGCTATTATTTTCCTTTCTAAAATTGTTTTTTGACATTGATAATGAAAACATAGCTCGCAGTTCTAGAGTATCTCCACCGATATCAATCCATCGATATAGCAGAATATTACAGGGGTACCCTGATCCGATACCTAAACACATCTTGTACTTGTAGCGACTACAATATGGTGGGCTTAGCGATGCTCATAAAAATACATTAAAAGCAAAAGGACTTTACTTTTTAAGGAATCGGGTATTGCTTCTCAAACACAGGAACACCTGGGTGTTTCTAGTAATGGGGGAGGGGAGGCGTTGAGGGAGCCGGGGCGAGATTCTACCGTTGAATCAGCCCATCAAGGGTTTTTTGTCTGTTGGGTAAGAGGGGGTAGGGGTATGGTTTTCTCTTTTGGGTGTGTCGGGGTATATATAAAAATATAGCCATAGAAATTATATAGTGCGTCTGTTACCCACTCCCCCGTTTAATCTCGTATGCACATTGTGTACATAAAATAATATAAAAGTATATAAACTATTTTTAAATGTCATAGTTTCGAAAAGTCGTTACTGAGTTACGGTACTCTACAAAAAGATTCAATTAAAAAATTAAAATCGACTTGCTTGAAAAATTGTACAAGCTATTGTCTAACGTTTCCTCTTGTTTTTCTTTAAAATATATGAGCACACAAACGAACACTTCTTAAGTTCCACGACAGTGTTGCCAACTTAAGTTTCGAAGTATTGTTGCTAAAAATGCGGAGACTAAAAAGTACTGTCTGTAATGCAATTTTGACCCGTCGAAATTATTTTTTTTTTATTCTCAATTTTGGGGGCCCCTCCTTTGTAAAGCTTCGGGCAGTAGCCACGTCTGCCCTCCCTCCGCCTGATTTATAAACTGTCATGGGTCCCAGGCAGACGAGCAAGGCCTCTAATACAACAGATTGCTGAAAATAGGAATGTCCACCTATAATGAACTCCTTTAGTCTTGCATTAACAAAAACGAAAACAATTAATTTTAGCACGATGAAGACAGGGACATATTTTTTCATGTGATTTTCATCTCAAAGTGATTTGAACGTGAAACAAACACTGTGGATGCGTTCCCTGAAAGGGGGTGGGTGGGCAGTGGGCTGCTGTAAAAAGTCAAACTCTGGTAGCTTACGGTGGAAACAGTTTCAAACAGTAACAATAAGCTTTGGTGCACGAGTAACGTGATCACATGACCACAACCCAATGCACGTGAAATAACTGACTCAATGTCCATCTTATCATTTTAATGTTTAGTTTTAGACGCGAGCTCTTCATTGTGGGAAGTTTTGCATAAATCGCTTTGTCACCAATCAAGGGAAGGGGGGGGCGGTTGGAGTTTAATTGTAACTCAGGCTGAGTGGTTTGCTGAGAGCCTTAAGTCGCAATAAAAACCTCCCAGATACGCCTTCTCCCCACTTCGGCCAGATCACTCAGCACAGCATATTATGTTAGACGCGCGCTATACCGGTAGGGTACACAAGTAGGCTATGTTTAATAAATAAAAGGCTGATTTATAATTATTGATCCTTGATGAAAATCATGACTCTTCAATTAAAATGGCAGTATTCCACAAGAGAAACAACACGCATAAAAGTTCATTGAGTACCCACAGACGTCTTTATCTTTTTCACGTTCCCTGGTCAACGAGCAGCGCTGATAGTACAGAGAAGAGTTGACCGGTGTGTTCCTGTCATAATGGACGATTATAATTATTATTAAAGCTTTTATATAGCGCTACTTTCATGCTTATAGCATGCTCAGAGCGCTTTGGTCCAATCTCATTTGTGGGGGAGAGGGGGTATCTAGGAGTTGGTTTTCCCGTGCTGCCTTTGGGCGCTCAGTAAACACAACTCTGCCAGAGTCGGGTGTCGAACCTCGAGCCCCCTTCTAGGTAGCCAAGCAAGCCAAGCTCAAGCCGCACTTAGCCTCTCGACCACGCTTCCCACCGATTTGGAGCGGGGGCCGCTTATCCGAGTTATCCTAAATCCTAAAATAACTTAATATTTTTTTTTATTATTTTCCAGAAAGGGAAATTGTTTGATAATTACAATTTACACATAACCAAATATTACAACAATGGAAAGGAGATTGTTCTTTTTAGTCTTTAACTAATCATTTTGAGTGTAGGTGTTATTTTATAGTCACGGTAAAACGCACTTTCCCCTTAGTCTTTCATCACATCCAGGGAGGGGGGCAGTAGGATTCGAACCCCAGGAGTAACGAGGCGACAGTCCAAAGTGCATATGTTGTGTTGCTTCAGTTTCAACAATGAAGACTGTCAGAACTAAGCTTCAACTATGCATATAAACATAATTAGATAAAGCGATTAATTAAATCTTGTGTTAAAACACACTGCTTTATAAGTATAAAGTATATTTATTAGAAGCTGACAGTCTCGTGACGAGATCTCGTGTGAACCAGTTTAATTCTGTTTGTATTGCGTCACGCCACGGCAACACGAGACAAGCGACTTTACTAGAAACGAGGGGAAATGACGTCTCACGCCAGTGTAAATCTACACCGCGCTATATTTAGACCCCCGTCTTTCCCACCGACCAATGAAGATTTGAAAACATTTTATGAATGAGTCTATCTCCAGCTCCCACGCGCAGGCCATCTATTTTGATCGATTTTTGTTTTTTTAATCTAAAAACTCCCACGTGACCCAATACAACGGCACACATTTATAAATAAGCAATTCAGTACGGTTAGCAACGTATTTATAGTTCCATTCTTAAAAAGGCAAGATTGAATACATTCTAGTAGGAGATTAACATGAAATGCTTCAGGCGATGTACTCATTTGCTAAATTCTTTCAGTGGGCACAAGGAATTCTCGGATTTAGTTGCCAACTCGGATATCTTAGTTCAATAGTAGGCTGGTACGAATTCATGTTTTTTTATCATCCTTTGTTTTAGATTTTCTTTTAACTATTTATGTGTGATAAATTTATTTTTAAATGTATGTTAAAAAAGTTTTTTAAAAATATTCCTAACGTTTAAGAACGTTTATGGATATATTAAATAAACAAAAATAGTACATTATATATCCCCTATTGGTCATCAGTAGCGCAATACAAAGAACTTTATATCTTCAAGCAACCCCCCCCCC
>JADKLZ010000687.1:28262946-28327775 GCA_021533235.1 Biomphalaria straminea | reverse complement strand
CCCCCCCCCCACTCCAAAGATCTGGATCCGCTAGTGGCAGCTATATACGCTATGGTTGTCTGACCTAAAGATTGGTCTACAAGCAGATGGTTTAAAGTAGAGATGGGAATCGAACCCAATTTTTAAAGTTCGGGTTCTGTTCGGTTCGGTCAGATTTAAGTTCGTGTTCGGTTCGGTTCGATGACGAGTATAGTTCGGGTTCGGTTCGGTTCGGTCAGGTCTAAAGTTCGGGTTCGGTTCGGTTCGGTCAGGTCTGAAGTTCGGGTTCGGTTCGGTTCGATGTTATGAAATTATCTAATAACAAAATTAAGTTATAAGGTTTAATGCAATTTATTATCTAAAACACTTTCATTTGAATTTTTACATAAAACAAATTATTTGAAACATGTTAGCTATTGCAACTTCAAACTAAAAATTGCTTCAGTTATATACACAAAAATATAATAACAGTAAATGTGATGAATAACGATAGGATATTATATGCATAGAATGGTATCAAAAATAGCCTAAGGTCAGTTAAGCAATCAGGGTTGCATGTTGTACTTGAGAAATGTCAGCATTTGTAATGTTTCTGGGCTAAGCCTAGACCTGCGATCACTCATTGTCACTCCACAAACTGAAAATACTCTTTCGCTGGCAGTACTTGTAGCGGGAATAGCCAACAACTTTTTAGCGATCGATGCCATCGTTGGAAGCTTATGTTCACAATCATTCTCTTTCCAAAATTCCAATGTGTTGCAGTCAGTCACTGGCAGTGCCAAATATTTTTCAAGTAAATGTCTCGTGTTATTACTATCAGCATTAGCTAATGGAGTAACTGCTGTCTTAAAGTCTGACAGTAAATCAAACGACTCATGGTCAACTTTTCTCTTTTTGGTAAGAGGTGGTTGATCTGAATGACTGCATTCGCCACAACTGTCTATACATGCAACGTCTGAATGCTTTGATTCCACCTGGTGTGTTGAAGAAGTCTTAAACTTGTCTACCATTTTACGCATCTCCGAATAAACAGTTTCACGATCTTCTGCATTCACAAAAGTCAAGTATTTATAAGATGGCACAATAATAGTTGAAAGTTGGTGCAGTGGGTGAATAATATATTTTTCCTCCAAGCTGGACAGAAAAGCTGCCTTCAAATCATGCATACTGTCACTGTCTGAACCATTGATCTTACTGTCTGAACCATTGATCTTACAGAGTGACCGAAGATGAAATAGCATCGGCCATACATCAGGGGATGTCGGCACATTGTCATGAGACAGTTGCACAGTAGCCTTGTGAAACGGATGCAAAAATTCAACAACGTCACTTAACATTTTTTCATTTTTAGTTGCTCAAGTTTGTCAAACTGCTTTGCATCAGCCAAAATGGACTTGACATGGTTTAACTGACATGACAATGATCGCAAAAGAAAAAACTGACTATTCCACCGAGTCCAGAGTAAACAAGTTAATTTTAGAATAGCCAATTGTAGAAATAGATTAAGGGAAAAAATTATACACGTCAGCTTCCAGAAGGTCAACGTTACTAAATTAGTTATCAGAGAATTTTCTATGCTTCTGGAAGATACGATTTGGAAAAGTATAAATAAGGGGAAAAGGAGTTAGTCGGGGTCCTCGCTTAGAAATGGTTATAGTGGAAGAAAAGTTCTTGTAATGTATTTAATAGAGCGATGGTCCTATGTTTAATCTTCTCTTAGAAATCTACTAGAGAGTAAAATGTTATACGAAGTGATATAGAATTTATTTATAAGTAAAGTTTTATTATTCAAGATTTATATTGAGTTGTTGTTCAAGAAAGCAGAAGAAGTCATTAAAGCTTGTTAGAGAAACTACAGAAGTATTTCTGTCTTCATTTATTGAGATTATCAAATTATTATTTACAATCCTCGGCATGTGACAGAGAGAAAGTAACGTCACAATATGTTATGCCTATAGTAGCTTTTTCATTCAGGGGTCCGTGGGCAAGTTATGACTGTACAAAGGGGTCCTCCGGTCAAAAAGTTTTAGAACCTCTGACTTAGCAGTGACTTGGACTAGATAAGTCTTACAAACAATTAATGATATATTTTGCAATTAGGCGTCAGGTCAACATTTTCTATAAACTACAGTTTGACACCGTAGTAAGTTAACTTAGACCAGGCGTCCTGCTAGACAGTTTGATCTGTTTCGACATATGACACAATCTTCTCAACAATCACCATTTGACTATGTCGTTATCAATACCCTCATATGTTTACGGTGACTTAACCTTTCATAATTATGTGACATCTAGTAAGCACCTTACAGTGATTCAATTTAGAGTGCCTACCGCGCGATTTCTCCGACATAAACATCGGGAACCAAACCCCAGGCCTGCAATACAAACAGTTTGTCTCTGCATCCCTCCCCCCATATTCCTCTCAATATGATTGGCTGCTCGCATTACGAGCTCTCTTAATGACACTAAACACTGTATATAGTCATATGTAAACATTTTTAGCTGTATCGCTAGATAGAGGGATAGACTCACGTCTGCTCTGGGTGTCATCTGCTCTATGTTTAAAATAGAAATTATGGGATGGTAACTTACTCGGTAAACTCAAATAGTCCAATACATTTGTTTGTAAGGCAATAATTATGGTCAATGTAATGGACTGTAAAGGCCTGAAAAGAATGGTCCACCTTATATTGGTCCGGAAATAGGAACTGCGATAGACTAAGGGTCATCTATCACGTGGGCGAAGTCTAATTCTCTAATTAGTGATAAAAGTCGCACCTTCAAATGTTACGACACGTGTTGACAGGAATAATCTTCTCCATTAAAGAGAAACGTGGGTTGGGGTGGAAAAAAGAATGAAGTACCGGTATATACCAGCTCAGGTGGTGTCGACCTTGATAGTCGGGCGGCCGGCGCCTAAGGCCACTGTAGGTGACTGTTTGTTTATCTTTGCCCGATCAAGGAGAGATAAGTGAAAAGTCGTGGCCTGGTTGGTGGAGTTGGTCTTATTATTATAAAAAAAGATATATTTTAGAAAGGATTGAACAAATTGCAAAATTAGTTCGGTTAAGAAAAGGAGGGTTCGTTCGGTTCGGTTCGTACCAAGCAACTTTAAAGTTCGGGTTCGGTTCGGTTCGGTCAGGTCTAAAGTTCGGGTTCGGTTCGGTTCGGTCATAAGTAGGGTTCGAGTTCGGTGTGTTCGGTTCGGGTTCGGTTCGTTTCCCATCTCTAGTTTAAAGCCGCTTTGGCAAAAGCAGCGATTCTAGATTTGGAAAAAGAGAGTGGGGGAGAGCATTTCTGAAATAAACTTTTGGATTGTTATGCACTTTTAAAGAATCTCAAAAGACTTAATTAATTTTAATTTACAAAGTTCGAATATACTGGGATCCATAAAAAGATACACAGTAGATTGGATTTTGAATTGTTGTGCACGTTTAAAGAATCTCAAAACACTTAATTTAAATTTACAAAAGTTCTAATATACTGGTAGGCCTATCTATAATAAGACATATAGTGGATGGATTTTGGATTTTTAAATAAGACTTCATTTAAATGTACAAAGTTCTAATATACCGGTACCGGTATCCATAATAAGACATTTAGTGTGTCTCATGTACATCATCGTAATACGATTACACTGTCAGTGTTGTGGAGCATGTCTACATTCTTAGATAGGTCAGTAATTGTACAACCTTACGCAGATTCGCGGGGGCGAGGTGGTTGGGCGGTCCCGAGTTCGAATCCTGGTGAAGACTGGAATTTTAATTTT
This sequence comes from Biomphalaria straminea, assembly GCA_021533235.1. NCBI lineage: Eukaryota > Metazoa > Mollusca > Gastropoda > Planorbidae > Biomphalaria > Biomphalaria straminea. The sequence goes on along the minus strand of JADKLZ010000687.1, from coordinate 28,324,027 downwards.
GGGATCTTTGGGCATCTCTGGGTACCTGACATTAGTTGGGGGAAAGTAAAGGCGATTGGTCGTTGTGCTGACCACATGACAACCTCGTTAACCGTAGACCACAGAAACAGATGACCTATAGACCAAAAGGTTCGGAATGGGGAACACAGATTCACACATACATATTCATACACATGGCCTCTAAATGTGTACGCCTAACTGAAAACACAAAATATGTGTGTGACATAAAATCTAAAAATAACATTCATAAGCTTCATTATTGCATTCTGACCAGGGATCGATCATACATACTGTCATTGAGATGATCGGTGCGATGACCTACTGGTCTAGATAAGTAGGTCAATCTATATGCGAAAACAAAGTCTCAGCCATTTTAACACATTATGTTCACGCTATTCACATTCGTGACTTGATTTAGACCTGCAAATTTTTTTTAAAATAACAGGTGCGCGAAATATCGCAACGAAAACTAAACTTCTTAATTTTAAAATATAATTCACTAACCACAAGCAAACATGACATTATGTTTTGAATGTTGACCTACAGGCTACCCGGCATCTTTAATTAGATCTATTGTTGTTGCTTTTAAAAAAAAATGCTTCGTTGCTATAGAAACGACGACCATTTTGTCTGGACTATATTACATCTCTTGCATTACGCATGCAAAGGTTGCACTAAAATTTAGCTCCAGACTGCGCAAAGGTAATCGATTATTGTTTGTTGCTAAATTATTACACGTATTTTTGGTGAATGAAAATAGTTGACTTCTGCTGGACAACATGCGATGACAGACTAACCTGACAAGAGTCTGAATCCCATTATTATGATCACTGACTTCGGCGGAAGCTTTCCTTAGGGTCTCACCTGTAAGTCCTACGGCATTTGTAAGAGATCTCCACAAACCTATTTCAGTAGCTATAATGTTGCCGACAGTCCTCCCCTATGCCAGTGAGGGAAGACTTGACGTTCGAGTAAGTCTTTAAAAAAGCATTTGCATATGGATGGCTGTCTGGTCGTTCGCTATGCGCTCTGTGCTGTCGTCTCCATGGCCCCGGGTTTGTACCCTGCTGCCCCCATCCCACCGTGAAAGGTTTGTATTAGGATGTGTAATGATCATCAATTCCGGAGGAACACCAAACAAACAAAAATGACGGGGATCTTCATTCATTCAAGATATTTGGTCGAAGTCGCTAAGAACAATAAGAAAAACACATCTGATCATCTGACAACATTTTACTTTTTTTAATTACGTGACCAGTGATAGATCACAGTGTAAAAATAGAAAATTCCATTTATTTATCTATTGCTTAGACCGTGGCAATACTAGACTCCATTTTAATCTGCAAGCTCTACCATAATAAATATTGTGTAGAAACCTACATATATTTTCTAATATACAAACCAATCGATGTTTTCTTTTTCTTTTTTTGGCGTACATTTACAAAAAGTAAGATTTTAACTCGGTATGTCAATAAATCTATACACATATACAGATCCGGATTTAAGTATGTGGAGGCCCTTACACTTTTTCAAATGGGTTTATAAAGATCCACTTATGAATGAAGATAACTTATATTCAAAAGCATGCTATAATTTAGAAGATTGAGTATTTGTAGTATTCATCACACTATCCTTTAAGAAAAAAATTATTATGCACGTTTTTAGTTTTAAAAAAGTGTAGCCTATATTTTTTTTAGTTTGCGGAGGGTAAGCTCTTGGTAGAAGCACTGTCGTAAATCAGGAGCTGTATTATTTATTCCGAGCATGCTACGGAAGCCTTAAAAATGCAAAAAAAAAAAAAAAAATTATATACCCCATTGTCATATCAACCGAGGGGATAATAACAACTGACCTCACAGATACCTTCAAGGCTCTGGGCATTCCTAGGAACATTCTCGTTGCCTGTCAGAGGGCGGTACTGCTGCAGACCTGCCACATCACCAGAAAATTCCTCAGTGGAAACTGATAAAGGGAATACGATGAATTTTGTCTCCCTTTAACGAAACTCGACCCTGGCTCCGCCAGAGAAAGAATACTCGTTCTTTTCTAACATAATAATAATAATATTAGAAAAAAAATACGTCGAAATTCGGATATATTTTTAAAAATCTCTTTTGTGAAATCCCCGGGGCTGTAGCCCCGTCTGCCCTCCCTTAAATTCGGCCCTGCAATACATATTCATATTCATTTTGTAGACCACTTCAAATGTTATTAAAAGATCAAGAGGTTTGTTGTGCGTGATTTGAGTGGATGTAGGTACCGGTAAAACGGATAGAACTAGAAAATCGTAACTCGAAAACTACCGGGCGCACATTAATATCAAAATGCATCGTCTTTCTGTAAACAAAGCTTATAACGATAGCAACAGATGCTGTTGAATAAGTTTAATCTGCAAGACAAGGCTCGCCATTTGTAATGAATTTAGTATGCTGGAGATGAGCGTTCAAGTCACTGGAGCTACTGTTACTTTTTTTTTTTTGGTGACAGTCCTTGGTCTTTAAGGATGACAGCTTTAACTCATCATCTATAAAACAGTTCGTAGTGTAAGTTTCTAAAATCGCGCCATATATAAAGCAGAACACAGTCTGCACAGGGCTACAAAATACCACAGAACTCATGATGAGCTGCATTGGAAAAGGTAGCCATAGATATGATAGCGGTCAATAACGATGACAATATTAGGCTAATAGCGAATTCCAAAGCTAGCCACTGAAGGTCCTGGAGAAGATTGTAGAAGAACTCGACTTTTGGCACCAAAGAATTCACTGAGTTCTGCCATCAGTAAGTTTTTGGTGCCAACGTTTGTGTCTTCTAGCCTACAAAAACAAATCTAACACACGGCAAAGTCAGGAACTTTAGGATCCTATGGACAAATTCAGTTAAAATATTGATCAGTCTTTTAAGTGTATTAGAACTTGAAGAAGCGTTGTTTTAGCTGCGATAAAGGGAGATAATCGACGGGAACAAAATCTTTCTTTTAGTACCGGTAGTTTATACAGCACACATTTTTTTATTCAACAAAATTGTATTCCGTAAAATAAAATAATTAAATGAATGATGACTATGTACCGTATTGTTAAGGATATACTTTCATATTAACTATAAATTGAATCATACATCCACAGAGGTAGAATGGAAAATTTATATAGCCAAAACTTCTGCTACAAAATAATCTGAAGCATACAATCTCTTTCATTGGGATGAACTGTATAGCTACCATGTACACCACTAAATAATTGTAATGCAACTGAGTTGTTTATTTTCTGCATGTGTTTATAGTACTTCGACAATGTGAGACGTTTTTGTATTCTTTACTGTAGCCTTATCTTGTTGAATAAAGCCATGTTATTGGGTATTCTAGTATTTGTTCTTTCATTACAATAAGTTTTTGGACCTATGATATTTTTAAATTTAACGTTCTGGGTGACAAGCATTCATAGCTCAAATGATAGCTCAACTAACCCAAATGTTACATTGGAATGAACATAACTTTCTGTACACGTTTTTTGTTGTTTTTATTCTCCCAGACACAATCTCGGATCAAGCTGAAATTTGGCACAATGATTTCTTTTACCTGACAAAACACGATTCAATTAAAAACAACAACAATTAGTTAATGAACTATTGGTAATTATTTTGTTTGGCATCGAACAAGACTTGAAGGGAAAGACGTATTTCACTGTTGTGGTGGTATAAGTAGAATTAGTCCCCTTCATAGCTCGCTGCTTCAAAGTTTGAAACTAACGATAGATAACTATAACATTTATTTTCATAAGCGCTTCATTGGCACAGTGGTTAGCATATTGGCTTCTGAAGGCGTGAGCCCTGAACTCGAAATTATATCATTCATCCATTTAAAAAGTGATCACAGTAACGCCTTTCCCAACTGGTCAAGACAAGTGATAGGATCATAGCCCATTGAGAAAGCTAAAAGCATGACATAGCACTAAACAAAAACAATTGGTATAAATATTTCTAATCGCAGATTTGTTATTGTTAGTCTATTACAAATTAATTGCATGGCTGGCCCAAACTAATTGACACAACTACGCTTTATATAAGATTTATAAAGAAAGTATTTTATACATTTTTCTTTAAATTAGTACTCTTAGGTTTTGATATTTTTGCTCATTTCTGCTCGCCAACATAGTTTGTTTGCCTTACATTGTTAGCTCAGCTCTTTCAAAATCTACTTGTTTAATTGTCAAATGGGTTCTTACCTTCAGAAGTACCGGTAACTGTTAAATGTTGTATTCTACATTTCTGCAGGAAGGCAATACATGGCACAGGATTGTAACATGGAGGATAGTCTTAAATTCATACCACGTGACCAGACAGCAATCAATATCACACTTCAACAAATTAGTTTTAATGTGACAGTACGAAGTTCCTATGATGTTAAGTCATCTGTTTCTGTGGTCCACGGTTGACAAGGATGTCATGTGGCTAGCACAACGACCAACTGCCTTTACATTCCCCAAATAATGTCAGGTAGCCAATGATCCTGAAATTAAAAATCCCAGTCTATGACAGGATTTAAACTCAGGACAACTGGATCAGAAGCCAAGCACTTTACCACTCAACTACCAGCACCTCAACAATGTAGAGTACTAACCCTAAAATCATAACTGTTTACTTTTTAATCACGAGAATTTCATCAATAATAAAGTAGTCAAATTAAGATGGTCTTTTACTGGCTTGAAAATTATGTTAAAACCTGCAAGCTAAAGATTTCAGCCTTATTCATTACCAGTACACCAAGTTGGACAGTAAGCTATAAAACTACTAATTTTTGTTAGGAAATATTTTGTTTAAATAAATGGGTGTTCAATAATTTCAAAGGTCACTATACTGCATACATTAAAAGAATTCTATTCATTCTATACATGACTTGGTCCTTTATATACACCACACAGGAGTCTGGACAGAATTATTACCGGTACCACAAGTTTGTTAATACTAAAAAGTTGAAAAAGAAGAAAGTCAAATCACATACAGTTACAAAAAAAAGACTTTTAATGAAAGAGTCTATATTCAGTGAGATACATGTTCGTTAGCAAAAAAAAAAATATGACAGACTAGCAGGCACACCTTGAAAACAATACATTAAAAAAAGAAGTGATCTCTCAGACTCCAAGAAAATGAAACAAAAACTATAATGGATAAACTCAAATGAAGATGAGAGACTACTCACAGACAAAAGCAACCACAATAACAGAGAGGTTGAGCAGTCTGACAAATCACATTCTCCTCAGCCAATCACAGCAACACATTTTCCAGCAGTGGAAATACAATGGTAAAGCATTGATAGAACATTTTGATTAGTTAAAAAAATACAGCTACATAAATATATTTCTTAATTGTCTCAAGTTTGAATACAAATTTGAAATAAAAACAATGCTTACAGTTTTAACAATTTATATACCTTAACCTACTATAAAAATAATTCTAATAAATAGTGAAACAAATGAGAAAATCATTTCAATAAAAACAGCCTTTTAAATATATGAAAACAAACATAAAAGCAGCAGATCTGAAAAATTAAAAACAAACAAAATAAAAATCTATTACTCGGACACATAATAAGAATCTGTTATCCCATAATTCCTTTGATTCTCTACACTGTAATGTAAGCACCAGCCGTAGATACAGTTGATAGCAGCACAAGGAACTGGAGGAAACAGCAGCCACAACAAAAGAAAAACAAGTGTATATATGTATGTACATGTCTGTCCCTCCGATGGCAGAGTAGTCTATTGACACATGAAGAAATCACACAGCATGACAACTCCTATCACCAAGGACAGACATTTGAATCATAATATCTACTCTTTTCTTCTTCTTTCATTTTTTTTTTTGCTTTGTTATTTTCAATTGTAAAACTATTGAATATATATTCATGATAATAATAAGTATGTGTATAAATAATTTCTAAATGTAGCGAAAAATATATATATATATATAGTTCTTTGACAACTTGTCGACAAATATAAAACTAAGAAAAAAAAATTGTTTTAATATATTTAAATAAGAACTTGTGGCAAGCAGATGATGCCTTGGCATACAGAACTGTTCTGAGTCACAAATCAAGATATCCACACCAATGATATACAAATAATTTCTTAAGCATTAAGTAAAAAAAAAATTGAAACTAAAATTCTTCTGTCAGACTAAAGGAAAAGATTCTTGACTGAAAAAACTACAAACTCTACATTAAAAAGAAACATTAAAACCAACACAAAGCACCTTATGTTTGTTTCTACAACATCCTTCACCTTGAACCACAATAAAAAAACAACAACATAAAATCATAAGGTGAATTAGTCTTAACTGAACAGACAAAAAACAACTGCACATATAGTTCAACTAATGATTGCAAATCCTCTTTAAAAACAAAAAAACCTTTTCTACTCCAATGTTATGCAATCTTGTCATAGAAGACAATGAAACTAAATGAACTAACTATCAAATAAAAGTCAATGAAAAACAGTTTGTATAAGTATGTATATATATCACAATGATCAATTAAAAAAAAAAAAGTGTTTTACTAAGTTTGTTCTTGTTATAGATTTAATTTGATAAAACTGGTAGAAAAATAATTGCTATTTGAATGAAGGAAACATTCTCCTCGGCTATGGCTTGAATAGAGTTTCACAACCATAACTTGGATGAAAATGTTCATTAGGCAGCAAAAGAGTTCATTTACTTTAAAATGTGACAGCAAGTATGAATTCCACAAATGTTTCATTAAAAAAATATAAAAACATTTTAAAAATTTAAGTTTTGGTGTTCTGTTGGTCACAAAAATAAAATAGGCACTTTAAAAACTTGGACGTAATTTGTTTCATAAAATCCAACAAATGGCAATTAAAAAAAAAAAAATAGCTAGCTGTATTATCCGAGAGGGAGTAAAAAATGAAATTCTAAAACTTTCCCACTACTTCCCTACCCACAGCTTCATTTATTATTCTATTAAATGCATTGAATGCACGCACACAAAAACAAAAGTGTACTTCAAAAAAACTGATAGCCCAATTTCTGTATACAGGCAGTGACAAATCAAAGTCATGTACAATAAACATTTTCAATTTTTTCATTACATTATTACTCTTGTCTAATGTGTACACTTTAAAAAAAAAGTTTAGATTATTCTTTTCAAACATTATAAATTATATTAATTTGCGAAAATTAAAAGCTACTATGATTTCTAATTCTTTAGATGAGCCTACTGGACCTCCACAGCGAAAGGGCTGCCTGGGATCTCCTGTTCTCCCCACCTGATAATGAGCATGTAGCGTCCTTTTTCTTTGACCATGTACTGGACAGAGTACTGGAGGTTGCCCTGATGTTTGACTATAAGTTCATCACAAGGACCTTTAGGTCCCATCATACCAATGTACATAATGTTGTTGCCTGGATAAGAAACAGAATGTTTTATTATGACACTTTCATGGAACATTTACTTTTTATATCCAAATATCTTACTTGTATGAAAAAAAAAAAAAAAAAACATTTTAAACCTTCAGCTATAATTCACCATTCAAACCCAAAGCAAAGGGAGATTATTCAAATTAAGAGAGGAAATCCAATATATGATGATTTATTATTATATTTGGCTGAAAAATTAGAGGAAAAAAAAAAGGGTTTTCTTTTTTTTTTTAAACAAGAGGGAATCATTGTGCTTTTATTAATGTTCTGTATGAGACAAGAAGAGTTGTTTTGTACAAACTGTTTCAAAACAAGGTGCTCTCTACCAGATTGTGAGATTTAAAAAAAAACAAACACTCTCTACAGCATTAAAAGATAATGGATTATAAAAATTTCCTATCTATATGCCATCTTTTCATGACAATGATATCAACTAAATAATGATATTTAGTCTTACCAACTAATTAAAAACATTTCAACATTAAATGTAGCCACAGACTTCCTCTTAGACTCGGACTAAATTCACATTAAATTTTTGTTTTTTGCAGGACATGGAATCATTCAATATTTTAGTTTTTTTTTTGTTCTCTTACCTGCACCAGAGGCATCCACAGTGAATGTGGCTGTTTTGCCAGCAAAAGCTTTGGTGAGGCCAGCACCTTTGGCAGTGACCTTGCTGGCATCAGAGCTGAATCTTTGGATGCCACTGAACCTGGTGGTGGTGCTGGTCTTGGTGACTGTCTCCACCACAACAGAAGCATGCTCCTGCATTGCACTAGGCTTGCCTTGACCTGAGGTGGCAGAGATTTGGGGGAAGTGAATACAGGTGGTATGATACAATAATTCAAACAGATGTCATTTATCTTATGATAAGCTACTTAAAGCCTATCCTTAAAACATTGGACCACATATTTTTTTTTTTTAAATAAAATCTTTCATATCCTATCTACATTAGTAACATTATGTGAATTTCTATAAAGTTCATTGAAGTTTAAATAGCAAACCACTTGGTTATATCACGGAAATTATAAAATTTAATGTAAAGTTATATATAAGAGACAAGAACATCTCTTACATAAAAGCATTATAAGAATATTGGAAGACTATTTTTCAAAAACGAAGACATCACTGAATTATATTTGGTTAACAAAAAGAATTGTGTGATTTTGTCTCCATTCTCTAGATATATGTTATATCAGTTGTGTCTCATGATCAGACATTCACATCTTATCAAATACAACCATGTCTGACCTTCAATCTTGGCTTTGAATGGACTGCCAGCAATGTTGACACCAGCATATCTGATACAGATGAGATAATCTCCAGGAGCAGTTGGGCTGTAGCTGAACTCATAGCCTTCCTCAACCTGACAAAGATGGAAATCCAACAAGCAAAAACTGATTAGACATACCAGTTAACAAAAAGAACAAAGAAGTTGTGCAATTTAATATCAATATTGTATACAAACCTCTTTACACTCCAGCTTCACTTTGGATGGACCCTCTACTGTAACAGCCAGGGAACCAGAGCCAGCATTTACTGTATTCACAATAAACTTGGCCACTTGACCTAAAATGGATTGTCCAATTATACATTTTAGAATATGCTTAATATTTTTTTGAAGGACTTTTTATGCAGATTTGATAAACCACATAAGTATAAACTATGAAGTCAATAAACTCTTTTTGTTTTGTATCATTTGAATACATAGAAAAGAAAACACTTTCACACTGACATAACTGATGAGATATAAACATCATTCAACATAAGCTAAAAATACTATAAGTCACCAGCCATAGTAAAAAAATTGAAAAGAGTTCACTTATTACTTTGTCTCATTAATTTAATTGAACGACAATATAATAATGTCTGAAAATATTGTTACAATTTTTTTTGAAAACAACATTTCAGTATGTACCTGTTTTTCCAGTTTTGAGGCCATCACCATATGCTGTGACCTTTCCAGCATCAGCATCAATCTTGCCCACTACAATCTTGAAAGGAGATTCAGGGATGTGGTAGTTGTCGAAGAGGACATGGACATAGTGGACACCATTTTCACGAGGAATGAACCTCACAGCGTATTTTCCTGGGGAAAGGTAAAAATGTAATTAATAACAAATGTTAATGTAATAGAAATATTAAACCTTGTCAATATCACAATATCACTTAAGAGGTAAGACCTGTAATGAAAGGTTTGGTTATGAAATATTATGCTATAAAGAAAAAGGGATACTGATAGTTTACATGTTATTACTGCCATAAACTATAATTTAAATTTTAAAAAAGTTACTACTTAACATTATTCAATATATTTCTACAAATTCATCTGGGAGTTCAGATAAAATGTACAGGTAAAATTACCATCATCAAGATCCTGAACAAGAGCTTCTTCCTCTGATCCTGATGGTGAGACCACCAAAGCAGTCAGTCTACCTTTAGCACCATTGAAGTTGACCACAAATGCGGCAGGTTTGCCCACCTGTTGACAAATGAATAAAACATTTTAAAAAACTGAACCCATGTTCAGCTATATTAATATTTTAAGAATGGCTTCAAAAGGAATACTATAACCTTTAAAAGTACTATCATACCTGTAAACCTCTGTCTTGCAAGGACTGTACAGCCACTTTTCTGGCATCTCCAATAGAAGGTGTGACATTAACTCTGAAGGGTGAATCTGGGATGTGCTCATCATTGAACTTAACAGAGACATAGTATTCTCCTGAAACACAATAACCACAGCTTATGAAGTCACCTTATATCTTTTAACTATCTAGTGCTTATACTCTTAGGAGGAAACAAAATGAAATGATCTTGCTATGTAAATAAAGCTATTAAATAGCACAACCTAAAAAAACAACTTCCAAAGCTAAATTTTTGTAATGAAAAATACAACTTCTACATTGTAGTCATGACAGACTTTTGAAATCAAAGATTTTTTGTGTATCTAATAGGAACTACTAGACTGAAATAAGAAGTATGCTAACCTGGTTCAGTAACTCTGTAAGAGACTTGGCAGGAGCCATCTTTTTTATCCTGAAAGTCAATCTCTGCCTTGGATGGCCCTTCAACAGCAATGGACAGACCACCAGCACCAGCCTCTCGGGTGTAGATGTTAAACTCATCTGCATAAAGTGAATGTAAGTACATTACAGTAACAAAATAAGTAAACTTATAAACAGCTAACACACAAAAATAATATCTATTCTATGCCCAAAAAAAAATAATTTCCTCTTGTAAGTTTTATAACTTCCATCCAACAATAGATAGATTTAGCCTTCTAAAGATAGACCAATAAAATGCAAGATCATCTTTATTTTGTCAGTACAATAGCTAATTAAACTCACTGGGAACAGTGACTTCTCCTCTCTCTAGACCTGGTCCAGCAGCATGTACTTTATGAGCACCTCCGCCAGCTATGGGTCCAACAGTGAACTCAAATGGACTACCTATTGTTATACACAGAAAACAAAAGATTAAAAAAAAAAACATGTTTAACAATATTATAATCATACAAAATTAATGTTTCTTTTTAAATTAAAACTAGTGTTAAAAAAAGAGTTAAGCCAGGAAATTATCTCATTGAAAGCTTGTTTTTGATCTACACTAGGATGTTTTGTAACCAGTACAAATTCACATTTACTGTCCCTAGGCCAAATCTAAGTGACTTTAAGCCCTTAAAGTCTTCAATGTTGTTTTTTTTTAAATCACTGTCTCAATTAGAACTTAGAATTAGGAGACACAAGAATACCTTTAAGTTATTAACTGTTATTATAGTTAATACAAGTGATGGAAAGAAAAGAAAATACTCCTAACAACTTGTCATATTAAAATTCATGAAAAAGTAATATATACAGTCAATAAACAAACACCAGGAATCCCAAGGAAGTCAGTGGCAGTATTGAGACTTCAATATTAACAAATATGGATGGCTGCCTGGTCGTGCGGTTTGCGAGCTGGACTTTCGTTTGGATTTATCGATGGTCCCGGGTTCAAACTCTGCCGTCGTCCTGTGGGAGGTTTGGACTAGGAAGTAATTATCTTCAACTCTGAAGAAACATCCGAAACATGTCAAACATTTTACAGACTGACCTGGGATGTGCATATCTTTGTGTTTAACACTGACAGTGTGAACGCCCATCTCCTTGGGGACAAACTTAATGCTGTAGTGAGAGTCATCCAGGCTGACCACATCACATACTTCTGTCACACCAGATGGACTCTTCACAGATGCTGTCATGTCATAGGGAGTGGTTCCTGAAAATATTTTCAACAAGAAATATTTAGTCACAAAGCCTAAAAATAAAGATAAGTCATGGTCATCCAAGGTGCCAATCATAAACATAAAAAAGTGGCACTATTAAACAACAAGCCAAGTGAAATTCTTTTTTATTTGTATCAAGTTATTAAACATTCGCATTTCAGTAATAAAAAAATCAGAAAACTGAAGTGTAAAAAACTATGCAGATAACTTTCATCAATCTAAAAGAAACATAACATGGTGATAAGTAGTTCAGTGCCCATGCAAGAAAAGAACATCTGAATCTGAATTTACAGACTTGTGGCATCACAATGGTGGAAATGAATTTTCAAACAGCAAAACAAACACAAAATGATTAAACTACTGACACTATTTTAGTTAAAGTTACACATGAATTCTATTCTCTTTTGGTTCTTTTGCAAAACATTTTCTTCAAATATAAAGCAAACTAAAAAAAAAAGGTTTTATTTATGATTGCACTAAAAGTGTGTTGTCAATTTTGTTTCTCTCTAACTATTTGAATTTATATATTGTTCAATAGATTGACAAATGTTTATAAAACCTGACAAATGTTTATAAAACCTGACAAATGTTTATAAAACCTGACAAATGTTTGTAAAACCTGACAAATGTTTATAAAACCTACCTAAGTATGAGTCTGGTTTTGTAATGGAAATAGGAACAACAATTGATGGCAACAAGTCAGACTTGCTAGATGTTGACCAAATAGGATGAGTGGAATAAGTCACTGACATGTTTAGTGCTTCAAGAAATCACCACAATTCTATTTCACACAAAGCAGATAGGTTATCCACAACAACCCTGTTCTAGGATGGCTAGAGAGTGATTGAAATACTGACCAACTCAAGAAATTATGCTCCAGCCAAAAAAAAACAACAACCCAGGATGTAATCTCTAAAGGAAAGCCAATGTTCCAAGTATTGTTCATCAGCATCACTTCAAAATATAAATCTGATCAAGCATTAAGGCTCGCAAATAATTTTAGTACTATATTTCACTAATTGTACTGAAGAATGAATCCTGATCTTGAAGAAAAATAGACACACCAATGTAAATTGAAATTTGATTTCACCAAGAATTAGTGAAAATTCCTATAACATTTTTTTTGTAGAAGATGGAATGGTTGACTTAAAAAAAGGCTATGCCAGTTTTAAAGATGCACAGGTAGGCATTATTCACCTGTAGAGCTGGCCTATAAATATTAAAATAGTTTTCTTTTTAGACTCTTGTCTACCTGAAAGGAAAAGCCAGCTGAGACCAAGGGGAAAAAAAAATACTCTGGGAAAAGTAGGGGAGGCTAATCTAATCAGTTCTTGCCTCTGATGGAAATGGGACTTAACACCACTTCAGGTACAGCATTTTTCCCCCCCAAAAAAATTATTTATCTTGAAAAAAAAGAAAGACATACAGGTAAGCAGAAGAAAAAGTTATAAAGAAAATTATCTCTGGCATTCCAGCAAGCTATTTTGGTAAACACTGATTTTAAAATGTTAATTTTAGATAGGATTCAACCCAGATAAGAGACTGTAACTTCCAACGGGAACCGAACCAGTGTTTCAGTTTGTCTCACATCTTTTGAAACAAGAAACAATTACCTTAGGTCACTAAGGAAGTTGAGGAAATTATAACTGTCTAAGGAGAATAGATATTTAAATCACAGTTATAAATATATTGTAGTAAAAAAAAAATTATAAAGGAGGTACTTAGAAAAAGCAGAGTAGATACTTTGCAGCATCCATTAGAATCTATTTGAAGTTTAACTAACACACACACACACACAAAGTCAAGAACCATATTAGAGATTGATCATTAGAAATTATGAGCGAGTGAAACAAAAAGATCTTTAAAAAAATTTACATAAATAGTATCATCGTTGCTAAAAAAAATGTGCCAGGATGTTAGTTTATCTAATTTACTATGTAAGAAAAATGTCAGAAAACTGACCAGGTATCTTCAAGCTAAGTTCACATTGACTGCCCACGTGTGTGATGTCAGCAGCCTCCTTGTGTCTGGTGATACGTTCTGTAATCTTGGCAGAGGGCTCACCTCCAATTTTAACACTGAATGGGCTGCCTAAAAATAGAAAGAAAAAATAATACATGATCTTAATCTTCTCTGAACACAAAAACAATGAAGATGAAACATTTTTGCCCAGATTTCATTTCATGTTAAAAAATGTCAATGACCTTACCTGGAACATGTTGATCAGCAAATTTAATGTTGATGATGTATGTTCCTGGCTCAGTTGGTTTGTAGGTGACACGACAGGTGCCATCCTCATTGTCATGACACTCGATGTCAGCTTTGCTGGGACCCTCAATGGACAGTGACATACCTCCATAGCCTAAAAGCATCAACAGTATATACAATGTCAAGTCATACATAACAAAGGGTATAAATAAAGATGAAAAATTAAACTTTATGGGAAATAAATAAGACAGGTGTAAATATCTGACTACAGAGCAAAACTTAAACTTTTATCATGTAAATGCAAGTTTTTTTTAAAAAGAAAAAGCTACAATTGAAATCATTAATGTTTATTTGAATATTATTACTCTACTCACCAGCTTCTCTAGTGTCAACAATAAACTCATTGACCTCATTGGCCATTCCTTTTTCCAGTCCTTTGCCATAGACTTTCACCTTGCTGGCATTGCCAATTTCACTCTCTCCAACAACTATCTTGAAAGGAGAGTTGGCAATATGCTGACCATTGCGGAAAACATTGACCAAATGCTCTCCTGTTTCTCTTGGTGTGAAAGTTATGCCTAAAATAGCAGACAAAATAAATGTATAAAACAAAAATTGAATGTTCAATTACAAGATGACCACATTTGAACACTTAACTGCTTTTCTACAAACAAAAACAGGACATACCCAGATGACCATTGGCCAGTCTCTTGAGGAAGCAGGGCTCTTCCCTCTTGGATGGGGACACAATGGTTGCTGTCAAGCTCTCAATATCTTGTTCTGTGACCTTGAGGGAGACCTCAGAACTACTGCCAACCATGATTTGATTTTTACGCTTGGGTTCTCCAGCTATGATGAAAGCAAATTATAAAAAAAGTCACAATTTCATAGTGAATTAAAAGCTATTGAAAACTAGCAGTTGTATAATAAAGACTTTCAAGACAATACATTGACAAAAACAAAAAGTAATATTTACTTTGTTAAATGAGCCATAACTTACGTGTAATTTTGGCAGTGAATGGAGATCCAGCAATGTTCTTGTCTGCAAACTTGACAGTGATCAAATACTCTCCAGGTGCAGTGGGCAGGTAAGATACAGTACATGTACCATCCTCATTGTCTTTACACTGGATCTCTGTCTTGGATGGACCTTCAATGGCCAATGACAGACCACCTGGACAAATAGATAATGATTCTAAGATAAATTGAGCCCCACATTAACTTTATTACTGATTTAAATATGTTGACATATTTTATACATCTACTTAAGTGTTGAACAGAGGACTGACCAGCTCCAGCATTCTTAGTGTTGATGGTGAACACAGCCAGTTCATGGACAACGCCGTGGCTAAGGCCTGGGCCATAAGCAGTCACATAGCCTGAATCAATGGCCTCCACATGGAATAAGAAGGGACTTCCTGTGAGACAAGAAAAATAAAACAATGATTAGTGTCCAATTCAGTTAGTGTCTATGTACCTGATATATTTTAATGTATAAAGTCTTAAATGCAGTGAATCTTTGTTATTTATTTTGTATAATGTTGAGTATAGTTTGGTTTCAATATCAGCACTATAAATTTTAAGAAAGGCAAATATAACAATGACAAATAGTTTACAATTGAAAATGAATAGCTAATGAATTGTACTTTTCAACCCAGTAAAAAGTCACAATTTTAAACTGCCTACAATGTGTAACTTCCATTTACTTCAACCACTAATCTGAATCCATTGATGCTTCTCAATTTCCCCTTAGTTAAATTTTTGTGCTACATTCATGACTAAGTTTCCATATATAGTCACAAACTTGTGTGTTTATTCTACACCAGAACAGTCTCTTACCTTCAATCTCTTCATTGTTGTACTGCATGTGTAGCTTGTGAAGGCCTATTTCTGTTGGCTGGTACCTGACTGTCACTGTGCCATCTTTGTTGTCCTCAATGTTAGGGTAGGCTCTCTTACCAGATGGCATCACCACAGTGGCTGTATGGGGAGAGCAAACACAACACTTAAATAATCATCTCTGTTATACAACTATATGAACAAACATGAATGGAAACAATGAAACAATACATTTATTATGAAAGATATTTGTAACAACTGAAACTATGTAGAAGATCACTAGGATATAAATGTTACTTAAAATGACATAGTAGTTTAAATGTCCTGATAATTTATTAATATTTGAAAAGTTAGCATTGCTAACCTGAGACAAAGTTGAAGATAGGACCAACTGGAAGAGTAAAGTCCACTGGCTGGAACAAGCCCCCTGGGGCTGTGGCAAGTAGTGAATCCACTCTGTCAGCTGAAATCATTTCATCTCCAACCTTAAATGATACATTTCACTTATGTTATATGCAAGTTTATTCCCTTTTTTTAAAATCAATACTTGAAAAAACATGTAATTTTTTACTTAATTTTTAATCCATTTTTAAATATTCATGAACACATGACTTAATTTAAGTCTGAATTAGAAATCCATATTCATAATGATCATTTTGCTATAGAAGCTCAATCTGAATCAATAAAACTATACATTTTGTGAAGTGGAAGTAAAAAAATATCAAATGACATCCATGTATTGAATAAAATCTCATGTGCTCCTAGAAATACTATAAGGCTGAATGGCTGAGTCCTTGGATGATGTAGACACTATGAATTGTTGGCTAGCAGTATCACCAAGGAATACTATTCTTCCCCTGAACCTAAGTCTCCTGCAACCAAAATGTTAAAGTAAAATATAGAACTAACAAAATAAGATTGTCTAGCCATGGAAGCCACTTGCTTCACGTTATCAACTGGAGTTAAATGACAGCCAATCTTTTCTAAGCTTTTAAACTGGATTTAACTCACCTTGGTCTCCAGGTAACGTGCGTACTCCTCTTCTAGCACTGCCTGATGGGATACACAAAGGGGAACAACTCATCAAATTACATGCAAATCATGCAGTCATTAAAAGTGACAGTGGAAACAAAAAAAAAAGGGGGGGAGGGGAGGATTTTTTTTAAACAATCATATTAGTTGGTGTACCTTTAATTTCAATGCATACATAGTTTTAAAAAAATAATAAACGGCAAATTCAATTAATATTAAAGGTGATTTAACTTTAAAAAAAAAAGACAGATGACTGTTTTTACTTTCCTCATTAATTTTATATACTTGTTTACCTTCAAGGTAAAGAAACACAGACAATTATTTTAATTAACAAATGACAAATACCCTGCCACACAGAAAAGGCACAGATTTTTTTCTAGAACAGACTGAAGCAAAAAAAAAAGGAAAAAAAAAAACAAAAAAAACTTTTCCACATATATTATATGAATATTTATCAAAAAAAAAAGTTTTTTGAACTATAGACCTATTCCAACAAGCTGTTTTCAACACCATAATTATTTCAAGTCATATTGGAGTGCTTTGTAAATAAGAGAAATATCCACAGAAGTGAAGAGAATCCAGCAACCTCACCAGTACAAAATAACTCTCAAATTAATCATGCACTCAGCCACTGTGGCTGGCTATCTCAGGTGAGCACAGCTATCACAGCACCCATTGGGGTTAACACTGGCAGATATACAGGTAGGGATGGGTCAGAAGGATGGGGCAAGATAAATGTCAGTTCACTAACCAGTAAGGCATGATACATACAGCATTAGATTTGGTAAAACCTTTTCTTATATAGACATTTCAGTTCATCACTGAAAGGATTGCTATTGTAAAGCAAATGAAAGTACTCAAAAAGTACAAAAAAAACAATACAGAAAGTTGTATCATTTTCAAAAAGGATAGGATCAGATAAAGACTATGTCATGAAAAGAACAAAACATAGACTTAAAGCATCTGTTAAATGACATTGCTTTGAACTGTTCAACACCAAGAAAAATAGCTGTAAATACTTTGGTGTGGTATCAAGAATGTCTGAGCGGTTTCCAAGTTGACCAACTTCATCAATGAAAAGAGATATCCCATGGATTTTTTATTTTTTTTTCTACGTGGAAGTAATTCATTTTAGTTTTTCTACAAGATTTGCAGCTCTAACTCTAAATTGTCAATGTATGTATGTGTGCTAAATGACTTTTAGAAAATGTTGCACAATACTTTGGCTTAGCTTGTTATGTTCAATAATTTGAGAAACAAATTGGAACTGTTGCTGTTGCTGAGTCTGCATATTCTGTACTACAAAAAAAAAAACTCAGGTTGCAAACCCTGAACCAAACATTATCAGTTAGACAGGTAGACCCTTTGCCAAAGCCAGATTGTGAGTTGAATTAAAATGACATAGCTGCTAACCTCAGAGGTGAGCAGATAAGATAGGCTCCTTGAACACACACTTCAAATTGAATCAAGTTAAGTAACTAAAAAATGCTGAGCTTGAAGTATATACTTATGTTGTCACGAGTCTACAAATTTGACGAGGTATAGCAATTAAAACAAAAACTAGTGTCATAAAGCAGATAATAAATGATATAGCCTACTTACTATAAAATAAAAATTTAACAATGATTTTAAAAAAGTCCTAATCATGTACACAATTAGTTGAGTAATAATTAACAGTCTGTAGACAGATATCCTCAAGTTAGCATTTTGTTAGACTTACTTCAAATGGAGTCTACATTTCAGTTTTAAAGTGAAAAAAAATTTAATAATAGGGGAAAAAATCATGAACACTCAAAAAGTGAAATGTATTCTATTCTATAAGTTTAGAAACAAGATCCTTCTAACACATTGAAGTGATGCCACATCCAAATATTTAGGGTTGAACAAGGGATGGAGAATTGTTGATAGAAAAACAGCATCAACCTGACCTCTTCCATCAAGAGTAGCTACAGCATATGGTTGCTGGTGGTAATAGCTGGACAAAATACCTTTGCTTTTTGAGAGTAAATGCTGGGTATGAGATACCTGGGAGATACCAGGGAGAAAAAAATACCTTTGCTTTTTGAGAGTAAAAACTGGGTATGAGATACCAAGGAGAAAAAAATACCTTTGCTTTTTGAGAGTAAATGCTGGGTATGAGATACCATGGAGAAAAAAATACCTTTGCTTTTTTAGAGTAAATGCTGGGTATGAGATACCAAGGAGAAAAAAATACCTTTGCTTTTTGAGAGTAAATGCTGGGTATGAGATACCAGGGAGAAAAAAATACCTTTGCTTTTTTAGAGTAAATGCTGGGTATGAGATACCAGGGAGAAAAAAATACCTTTGCTTTTTTAGAGTAAATGCTGGGTATGAGATACCAAGGAGAAAAAAAAATCAGTTGATCTTGCAGCAGGCAAAAAGCAAAAACTTGATTTTATGAGATGACTAAATCTAGGATGATTCTGACACAGTACTAAATATGATTCATTGGTTTAGACATTCTACTTGGCACCAAGAAGGGAACTAGAAGACAGCTGTCAAAGAAAAACTGATTATCACAAAAAACTGGACCACCCTGTCTACTGATAAGACTGGTTTTACACAGCAGTTTCATGGCACAAATCAAAGGATGAAATATGAAAGATGATAAATGATTTCTCAAACAATTATAACCTGGCTATAACTTAGTTCACCACTTTAAGTGGTTCAACATTTAGAAACAACCAAAAGAGAAAAGGAAAAAAAAAAAGCAGGTGGTAAATAAAAAAGTTTTTTTCAAGAGGGAACAAAAGAAGAAGCTCTTCAATCTTCATGCATGTAATCAAGAGTTTAGCAAAGGGTATCCAAAAGTTTAGAAACAGAAAAGAACAAGAAAACGACTGAGTGAAATTAAAAAAGCTCATTGCTTAGATCAATAGATTTCTAAGAACTGGCTTAGTTTTTAAGTGATGAAACAATGGTGTTCACACAGTTAATACAAACTGAAAGGACAAAAATCAACCATATAATTATTATTATCATTATTATGTGCTCATTGTTAGAACAAAAAAACTGATATGTAAAATAAAATAAATTAGACATAAGGAACAAAATAAAAAGAAACGATTTTGTAGAGAGTTAAAATGCTTTAACTGTTAAAGAATAATATGTCCAAAGTGATTAGAAAAGAACCACCCAAGTTAAATGAGATTTATTTGAACAAAACTATTTTTGTTATGATCTAACTCAAGAAATTATTTCCAATCATTTTAGACTGTGCTCATTCACCAAAGCATGTACTTGTAAAGAATAAACAATGCACAGTTGTATTGAGACAGTGAAAAGAAGTCAAATTATGCATTCGAAAGATAACGTCTTAGTAGGCAGTAGGATTGCTTAACCACACAAACACTTGTTACTTGGGACCTCACCTCTACAGTGTAACTTCCATTTGGTACCAATTCTCCACCAAACTTGATCTCAATGGTGTAGGGGCCTGGGAATTGGGGTGTGAAAGAAATGGAGAAGGTTCCATCTCCCTGTTCAATGATGTCAATATCTATGTCAGTGCCATTAGGAGACCTAATGCGGCAGGTGACCTTTCCAACACCAGCAGCAGAGGCGTCCACTGTGATGACTGTTTCCTTGCCAACTGGAACAACTTTGTCATTGCCATCTAGAGAGAAAAGATCAAAATTAAAAGATGCCTTGAAAGACAGGGATTTTTTTAGAAGAAAAAATTCTAAATATAAAAAAAAAAATTTTTGCTTAAGAAATAACATTTAAAAAAAAGGAAAATAACATTGAAGTTTTCAAAAATTACAAAAGTAAACTATTTTTCTCAAATTTTTTTTATTTAAAAAGGATTAAGTGTGGAATATTAACAAACAATCGGTCACAAAGCAAACAAGTATAAGATGATGAACTAGGTGAAGGAAATAGGGTTTTCAAAATCTCCATTTGAGAAAAAACAAGCCACACATTTTCTGATGACTTTTTAAAACTCAATAGAGAACTGATAATAGGTTTAAGGTAAATGTCCACCTTTCAGCTCATGTGTTCTTAAGGCCAATGGTTAAAGAACTGGTATTTAATGCTCCTAAAATGATACATGACATGGAGATGAACTAAAACATATATATGGGAAGCGTGGTCGAGAGGCTAAGAGGCGCTTGAACTTGGCTTGGCTACCTAGAAGGGGGCTCGAGGTTCGACACCCGACTCGGGCAGAGTTGTGTTTACTGAGCGCCTAAAGGCAGCACAGAAAACCAACTCCTAGATACCCTCTCCCCCCACTGGTCCACAAATGAGATTGGACCAAAGCGCTCTGAGAATGCTATAAGCATGAAAGTAGCGCTATATAAAAGCAATAATAATAATAATACCTGTGATCTTGCATTTGGAGGCATCTCCAGTTGGAGTGGTCTTGACATGGAAGGGTGATCCTGGGACATTCTGACTACCATACTGGACAGTGACATCATAGACTCCCAGGTCTTCAGGTGTGTACACAACATCATAAGTGCCATCATTGTTGTCCTGGATGAAGGGTCTAATGTAGGTGTCATCTGGTCTCTGTTCACAGTAAAAAATATAAGTTATTAATAGCTTTTACAACCATCAATTGTCTAACAGGATAAATGTGTAGTATCCAGAGGTCATGATATAATTAACTGTTGAAAAAAATAGGTTTTCAAGATTAAAGTACTAAATATAACAAGGTTTGCAGTGTTTTTACAATAAGTAATTTTAGTTATGCTTCTTTTTTTTTTTTTGCAACCTAAAAATGTTTGAAGTTTAAAATCTTTACCAGTATTTCATAGCTTCAAAGTCAAAGAGATACTACAAATATTTACCTTTACAAAGACTTCCAGATCTGCATCACCAGCAGCACGGGTGTCCACCTTAAAAGCAGCAGGCAAGCTAGCTGGAGTGGTGCCGCTGACACCTGGACCAGTTACCTTGACCTTGCTGGCATCCACACCAGGTTGGGCATTGACACGGAATGGACTGTTTGGCACAGCCTGGTTGGCGTATTTGACATCCACTTGGCAAGGTCCCTCAGCAGTTGGGACGTAAGTTACCTGGTAGACACCATCGTCCACTGGCACAATTTCAGCTGGTCTCTTCACACCTGTCAACAAAGAATATACCTCCAAGATACACATTTATTAAAATAGCAACTTACAATGAGTAAAATGAGCATCATACATTTATATAAAAAAAAAAGTATTTGAAAAATGTATGCTAGTGGCATTTATAATAAGAAAAACAAAATCTAATAATTTTTAATTTATTGTTTCTAAGACATCATGAAAACAAAAACAGTGATCTACAAATAAACAAAACAAAATTTGGCTTTAAGTCATTTGAACCTTTTTTTTAGGATAAATGTCCATCTTATAAGAAATTTCTTTCAAATGGCTGGGTGTTATTGTTTTTATAGAGTTCCTACCTGTCTTGTCAGTGTAAGTCACCTCCAAAGGTGCTACCCCAGCCTCAGAGGCATCTACTGTGAAAACAGCAGGGGCATTGGCCTTGACATTGGCACTTTCAAGGCCTGGGCCATAACACTTGACTTTGGCTGGGTTGACTGGGTTCTTAATGTCAACATGGAAAGGACTTCCTGATAAAGATAAATAAGACAATCATAAAATATTTGCTGATACTGCTTGAATCTTTCTGAAGATTTTTACAAAACCATCTCCATTCTCACCATAGCTACAAATTATAAATATCCTAATTTGATACTGATATCATCTGCCATATATATTGCAGGGTCTGAAAAGGGAACTATGAGATTCAAAAACCTAAATTTTGTCACAGCATCATTGTTGTGGGAAAGGGAAAAAAAGAGCATACTTTGTTTTTTAATCTGGTATTATGTATAAATTTCCTTGCAACTTAAATAATAGAGAAATTCCAATTTTTATATGAGGAATTAAAAGTTGATGCTTCATTTAATGTTTTTTTTTGTTCTTCAGTTCTAGACAGTATATTTTCTTTCAATAGACACCATCTTTTTATTTAGAACTAAATCCAGAAATAGAGCTCATTTTTCCAAATTATTTGATATTACAAGCACATACGAGTGAAGGTGAGCACAAAGATTCAAAAATTACTTTGTCTTTCCCTCTCAACAACATACCTGGGATGTGCTGGTCATTGAATTTGACTGTGATGTCATAGGGTCCAGCTTTGGTAGGTTCATACACCACCTGGCAGGTTCCATCATGGTTATCTTGACATTTCATGGGTGTCTCCACTGGACCTTCAATGCCCAGGCCGAGACCACCTTTACCAGCGCCTTTCATGTCTACTGTGAAAACTGCTGGTTTGTCTGTTAGACCTCCTTCAAGGCCTGATTTTAAAAAAAATGTTGAATAGAAATTAATTACCTTAAAAAAGTGGAAGTATTTCCAACAAAAAATGTATTACTGAACAATATTTTATTTTACCAGAACAAAACAAAAATATGTTACATATTTTTATATACAACCAGCAATGATGTTATTTTAAAATTAAGCATCTAGAAATGATCCCTTTTTATATTACTAATATTCAACCAATGAAAAAAAAAACTGCAAAAAGACAAGTAAATAGAACTGAAAATCAAAGTTTTTAAACAAATAATTATTTGGCAGGTGAAAAACTATTACCAAAACTTTTTTTTTTTTATTGTTTATTGACCTTTCCTTTGTTAAAAAGATTTATTAATAAAGTCACATTTTTATTTATAACACAGTTAGCATTAAGCAGTTTCATCTTGAATATCAAATGCTTGAATCTTTCAGAAAAATTTAAATGTGCATTTTACACAACAGTCTTCTATCTCACCCATAGCTACAAATTGAAAATATCCTGATTAAAATGTATAATACCTGGACCATAAGCCTTCACTCTGCTGGCATCTGATCCTGGCTTAGCTGTAACAGTAAGAGGAGCCTCTGGGATAGGAATGTCCTCATAGGTCACATCTATTTTCTGAACACCTGGTAAAAAAGTAAAACAAGGTAAAAAAAAAAGTTCATCATCATAGGAATTTTACAAAATGAGTATACAATTGATCTTTTCCATTAAAAAAGGCTTTATGAATATCATAGCTATGTCACAATTATTCAAGTTATTTATGGAGGTCAGTTATAATGCTAGTACCGTTGCTTAAATCATGAATCTGTAGCAAATTTGATTCTTTTCTTTCATAAATTTTGTTTAAAAAAAAAAGTAATGCTAATATTGTATTAAAAATATAACAACAATTTTTTCCCCCATAAAACCTGTTTTTGACCATTTCAATTTTACTTCACCTACCTTGTTCCACTGGTGTGTAGAGCACATTGTAAGTACCATCTCCATTATTCTTAACCACAGTGTCATACCTCTGGCCACTAGGGCTGGTGACAATAGCCTTCACCTTTCCTTGAGCAGTTGGAGAAACAGATCTGGCATCCACAGTGAACTCATTGGGACACTCAATGAACACTCCTAAAAGCAAGAAACAAAAGACATGAGAATCTGACAATGAGGCAACCATCCGGTATGTTTTGTATTCTATGCATTCTTTTTTTTTAAAGTAAATATTTTTATTTGTTGTTTTTTTTTTGGTTAAAGAAAAATAAATATAGACTGAGTTCTACTGATCAATTCCCTTAAAGTAAATAATACTTAATACTGATTACATATAACAACATCAAAGATTTGCTATTTGATAAATTAGGATACAATCTCCTAACAGGGGTTTACATGCAATTACATTTATCAAAGATTAATTTTCAAAAAGTCATAATTATTTGGGAAATATTTGCTTCCTTTTTTTTGTTCTAATATTTAACCATAAAATGACTGCAGCATGCAGCTGACACTGTTAGTTGATATTAGTGCTTTAATAGTTTAAAAAAACAACATAAATTTAAACTTAAACCTTGGTAAAACAACATTACTTAAAAAATAAAGAAAGAATAACTTAGAAATCATACACATTCTGGAATTTATAAAAAGAAAATTGAATTTATATTTAAGCATCAGGTTTACAAGCCATGCTATATATTCCAGGAGTTTTATTGTACAATTAACTTTAGCAGCTGGAATATAAATTTATATTTTTTTTCCACATGAGTTAAAATTAAGCAAAGTAAATGTACAACATAGACAGGTGTGATTACTGCATGGAATTGTGGTTAGTGTTTACTTGCTTTGGAGGAATGGTGGGCTTCCAAGCAAAGTTAGAGAATATTTAAACATAGTAAGACAACACATTGCATTCCAATGTTGTTTGGATCAAGATGCTAGCATCTTCCATGCCCTGTTTGTTTACCAGCAGGGTTTAATCCTGGTCCATAGGCCTTGATGCCGCTTACGTCCAAACCAGGTTTGGCTGGGGCAATGTTTGCTTTAAATGGAGAGCCAGGAATTGGTCGATCACCATAGGAAATGTTTACATTGTATGGTCCAGGCACTGGTGGCACATAAGACACTTCACAAGTACCATCGTTGTTGTCCTTACACTGTATTGGGGACTCCGCAGGACCTTCAACAGACAGACCAAGACCTCCAGGGGATTTCTCTTCTCGGGTGTCAATAGTGAACACTGCCGGCTTCAGGGCCTCACCACCTGTCAGACCTGGGCCATAAGCTTTAACTTTAGGTGGCCCTTGGATGGCATCCACACGGAAGGGTGAATCTGGTACTGGAACACCTCCATATGTAACCTGCACCTGGTGGGGACCAGGTTCCAGGAGAGCAAAAGTAGCTTTGGCACCATCTCCTGTGGCACTGGTAGGAACATCCAAAACTTGATTGGTTGGGGATACAATCTTAACCTTGGCCTCAGCCTTTGGCAAGCCTTTACAGAGAATGCTGATATCCTTTGGCACACCAATGGGAATGGCTAAAAAGATTGGACTCAAGACTTAAATATATGTAAAAATCAATGCTGCTTTTTTTTTGTTTTTAAACTTTGTTATGACAACTTATTATAATAATGATGCCCTTTCTGTAACCTTAGAGTATTGAAATTAGTTAAATACAAAAAATTAATAAATTAACTATCCAACTATTGGCGAATGTAGACTACATGATGATTAAGCATTGTGATACCTATTTAAATGTGATATACACAAAGAAAACAATAAATTGTAAATATTATATGTAAAATAAGTACCGGTATATAAAAGTGAAAAAAAAAATGTTTTTGTTCAAGACATAAAAAAAACAATTAAGCTAGCTTATTTTTAAAAAAACATTATTATTATGAGCAAATGAAAATCAATTTTTTTTAGATGACATTTTGTTACTACATTCAAGGCTTTTTTTTTTTTAAATTAAAAAGTCAATGAGAAACTTACTTGGTTCAAGACCAACAACTTTAATCTTGCTGACATCAATGTGTGGCTCCACTTTGACCTTGATTGGGCTCTGTGGCACCTCCTTGCCTGCAAAGTAGACCAGCACGGTGTACAGGCCTGGAGTCTTGGGCTCATACTCTACAGTGAATGTTCCATCCTGGTTGTCAATGGTCTTGACTGGGACATCAATGCCACGCTCATCAGTCAATCCAATAGCCACATCACCTGCACCAAAAGCAAAACAGTTTATGTACACAAAATGAGTAAGTATATATAATGAGAGTCATGTACAATCTTCCCTCACAACATTTTAAAGCTTTTCCAAGTAGTCACTTGACAACTATATTTAGGGATTTTTGGTGTGTTTAATAACTTTTTTTTGCTAAGTTGAGCCTTTTTTTTAAACTTCAACCAAAAAGAAATGTTTGTTTTTTACACATCTGTAAAGAAATGTTTTTTTACACTTCTTTTTATGTTTCTTCTTCGACTGAACATTGATCTGCTCAATTCAGGATGCATTTTTTGTTTATATTATAAGTTATACCAACAAGTTGCTATTTAATGTTTGATTACATTTAAAGGAGTTGTTATTCTAAAACAAAATAAAAATAAGTATAATTGAAGCAGGCTAATTCAAGGAATGAAGTACCAGTAGTGAAATGACCAGGAATAGTACTAAAACCTGATAGAGTAGTTTAATTTGAATTGACTAGAGCACTGTAGTTATCAGTTTTCTTAAAGTAAAATCCAATGCAGATTTGTAAACAAAAAATAAAATAAAAAATTTCAAGGTTATGTAAAGTGAGTAAATACCTGGACCAGCTTCCTTGCAGTCCACAATAAAGTGTGTGGGGCGCAAGGTTTTGACACCCTTTTCTACACCAGGTCCAAACACCTTGACTTTGGCTGGGTTGCTGGGTTCAGAGACATAAACCTGTACACATATGGAAATATAAAATTATCTAAGTAAATGATACCAATACTGACTATTTAAAAACCATAGAAAAATACAGTGTTACAAACCTAAATTTGTAAAAATGCTTAAATTTACCAGTCACTTTTGTCACTTGCATGAAGCAGATTATACTTTGATTATTTTGGCTTTGATAACTAATTACTTATGTTAAAAATGTTATTTTCTTATAATAGTAATTATTTATTACTATTATCAATTGAACTTTCCCTTTAATAATATAAGCTGTACAAATAAGTGTGTAGGTTTGTAAAACTGTTTCACATTTACATTATCTATAATTATCTTTCTAGGTTAACTTAGATAAATGATTTATTTCATCAAGTGATACTAAACAAAAAAAAGTATGATGAGAATAACAATATGCCAATCACTATACAGCCAAACAAAAATGGACTTACTCTGAAAGGTGCATTTGGAATCATGACACCACCATAAGTAATGGATACTGTGTGCTTGACATTTCTTGTGGGCTGGTAGCGACAGGAGAATGTACCATTGCCATTGTCCTTCACCTGCAATAAAACATCAACATTTACTTTTTCAACAATAAAAAAAAAATTTTCTTGGTGTGGTGCCTTTGTACATAGAATTTGTCTCCATTTTTCTTTTACTTTTTTTTCTTATCTTAATTTGCAGATAAATGTAGACATAACAATTCTAATTTTTGGGACAAGCTAAAAAAAAAAAAATAGATAAATATTTTTTTATATTCTTGTAAATGAACTATATATGAGCTATTTATGAAACTAGTATTTAATTGGAGGGTGCAAAAATGTGTTTACACATTACATTTAGGTCCTCAGAATCTAAGTCTAGCTATGTTCATGAATCTTCAAATGTTTCTGATGCCCCATCAGGATAAGATAACAAACTTTATTAACAAACTTAACCTCCAATATGTCAGATAAGGAAAATATGATGCCCTGACTTACCTGTACTTCAACAGGTTTGTAGTCCACATCCATACAGGAGATAATCAAAGGAGCCTTAGGTCCAGCAGCGCGAGTATCCACAGTGAATTCTGCCAATTTGTTAGCCTGGACTCCAGTTTTTTCAAGGCCAGGGCCTTTGGCAATCACCTGTTGTAGATTAAGATTTTAAATAGAAACATCAATTGTAACATTATAGAAAAATAATTTTAATATTAACACATCAAGTGAGCTAGTAAGAAAACTTATGTTAATCCAATACCCTTTCTGGTTTAATTTATATATAGACTATGTATGTCAATATGTAAATAAGATTTGGTAATAATCTAGAATAATCTAGATTATAATGTCCTAGAGGACCTAACAGAAGAATGGCAGAGGTGCTGGGATTTAAAAAAGAAAAAAAATTTTTTAGTGCTACAAGTCCATTCATAAGAAAAAATGGTTCCATATGATGAGTTAGAATATTTGTTGAAATAGCATAACCGAAGAAAAAAAAACAATGACAATGTCTTCTGCATAACTAATTTATATTAAGCCAGTCAATGTCCTTTATTGTAACTAGCACATATTAATATAAGCTCACCTTGCTAGCATTAAATGGCTGTGGTGGCAAAATGTTGGCCATGTAAGGAGAGTTGGGGATGTCCTGGTCGTTGCACAGAATATGGACAGCATACTCTCCAGCCTGGGTTGGCCAGTAGGTGACATCAGCAGAACCATCACCATTGTCTTTACAATCAATTTTGGCTTGAGATGGACCTTCAATGGAGAATCCTAAACAAAACAAACAACATTTTCTTTCAAATGAAGGAGTTGAACAAATGTAAAGAACAATAGATACAGATTAGGAGATTGAAAAGTTCTTAACACTTGTGCATAGCTTTCTCTAATGATGCAGCTGTCAAGCCTCTAGTTATCCCAATCAAGTTTGACACGCAATCATAGGCTTATTTTTAAAGCAAGGGTAATAGTTTGACATTCTACTGTAAAATAATTAGTGTTTCTTTGCGAAATTTGACATAAAGTGAGAATGAAGTTAAACCTAAAATCACCTGGAAATTTGAAGGACTAATATGGACATAGATTCATCACTGCATTGCTACAACATAATGGGATCATCAGGATTTTAAAAATAAATGGTGTCATAACCCTGGTTGAAAGCCAACGAGCTCTAGATCTAGTATCTCATGAATAAAAGGATCCATTTTTTTAATGTTATGTTCAATAAATACAATTTAAGTTAAAGTAAAATATAATTTTGTTCATGAAAAAAGGGAATTAAGAGCCTCTAACAAAATCACCATTGTATTTTAATGCCAACTAACAAAAGGAACTCAAAAGAGATGAGTGAATCCTGTACAAATGCTGAATGCAAATGAAATGAGGAAGCAGTAATTGTTTGGACATACCCAGAGCACCAACTTCTCCATTGGTTTCAACTGTGAAGACAGCAGGCTGATTGACAACACCACCTTCCAGACCTGGTCCATAGGCTCGGATTTTAGTGTTCCAGGTAGGACCAACTTCCACCTAGGGAAACAGTGAGTGCATTATATTTCATGCTACCACAATGTGAGATAAGAGCAAGATAGAGTTACCATCATAACAATTATACAAAACAAAATATATAAATCTAGAAAAAGAATTGATTTATATTTAACCTTTTATTAACCAAATATAAAAACTAAAATTGCTTTCTGTGGAGTACCTTGAAAGGTGATTTGCTAATGTGCTGATCAGCAAAGGTGACATTGATAATGTAATTTCCAACTTTGGATGGCACGTAGACACACTCATAAACACCCTCGTCACCTTTGACTGGCTTGATCTGACATTTCTCTTCAACACCTCCTGAAACAAGTCAATATACACCTTTAGTAAAAAAAATAATGTCTAATTGTGGTGAATGAAGAAAGCTACAATTAAATCAGCTAATTTCTGTGAAACTTAATGTAATACCTTTTTTTAAGTACCAGTTTATGTATATTCTATGATACAACAAAAAAGACTTTATATACAGTACCTGGTCCAAAGATCTGCACAGCAACTTCTCCATCACCAGCTCCTTTGGTGTGGACATAGAATACAGCATTGTCTTTTACTCTGATACCTCTTGGTTGGATACCACGGCCAGAAGCATAACAAGCCTTAGCATTGGAAGCTAAATAAGGAAGAAGAAAAAAAAAGAATATTGAGTTACTTATTGGCATTTTAATTAAACACATTTACATCTCTAGACAACAGAATGTAGACACAACTGATGAATCAAGCCATTAGTGCACCAACTACAGACAAGTGTATCTACTAAAATGTAGATGTTACAGAATACAAGACAAAAAAAATTAGTGCACCAACTACAGACAAAGTGTATCTACTAAACAGTAAATGTTACAAAATACAAGACAAAAAAATTTAGATAAAAAATCTTAGAAAAAACATAGACAAAATAATTACACTCTCTAAAACATGCAACTAGTTTGGCGGATTTTGTTTTTCTACTTTCCAAAACAAAACTTTTACATTTACTTGTAAAAATGTAAATATAATAATTGGATACATTTATTTTATTATGTTGAATAAGAAAATAAAAAAAAATATTCGAGTATTTATGAAATAAAATATGATCCATGTCATATGGTAGTTAGTTACCAAACATATTCAGTAGCCTTTATTGATGAAAAAATATATATATTAAAAAGATGTCAATGTAAGCATTTTAATCATTTCTATAATAAAACCTGTAGGACAATTTAAAACATGTAGGAATTATTGAGTAATAAAAATATATGGAGCCTAAGTAGGTAAGGTATTCAGAAGATAAATATATTTTTTTGTTTTCTTTTGTTATAAATAGTTCTGGTATTAAGTGTAGCTTATACATTTTTGAAAAGATAAGTGTTTTTAGTAATTTAGTAATTTTTTTAAAGTCAGTAAAATATAAAAAAAAAACTGCATAAAAAAATAAAAACAAATTTAACAAATTAAACAAAAACTGCCTACAATATTTAAAATGTTTTTTTTTCATTGTCATTTAGATCTAATAATAAATTTGAAATAGCAGAATGCATATTTTCAATATTTGAGTGATCAACTTCGGTCCTTAAGATAAACAAAGATTAATTTATCTTAAGGGTAAAATTGATGACACTATTTAAAAAAGAAAAAGGAAAGTCAAGACTTGTGGTCAATGTGACATTCACTCAATGAGAACACTTTGGGATAAAAGAGAAACTGGATGAAAAGGGATGCATCCATCTAGATATACCAAAGGTTAAACAAGTCAGCAAGAATTATTGACATGACAACATCTTCACAAGTTCAATGTTTAAAACATTGTGAAAATAGTCAAGTAGAAACAATGTTTATTTTTAAGGATAGAAAAGAAAAAGAATACAAACATTTTTAGAGCTCTTTTTAAATGCATTCTTTTTGTTATAAAACATTAAAGCATGCTGACCAATGACATTTTAAACATGCAGACATAAGATAAAATATATGATCAATTACAAATTTGATGTTAGATGATTAATGTTAGTGAAATTTGTAAATACAGAAATATGACTACAAAATAGTAGCCATACATTTTTTTGTTGTTGTTACCATTTAGAATGGAAGTGAGAGAAATAGCATAGCAATGAGACATTTTTGTAAACAAAGAAGAAACAGAGAAGAGATTAGCAAAGAAGAAAAGCTGAGATCAGTCTTATCAAAAGCCATGACATTGTTTCACTTCTATCTTTATGTAGAATTATAGATGCATCCATTCTTCAGAAGTAAGGTCCAGAAAAAGAGAGCAAATTCATGAATTTTTTTTTTGGCAAACTAGTTTTGTATAAATAGTTCTGATTATGTCAAAACAAGACATGCAACATAAATGTGAACAAGTTATTGATGGCAACAGGGATGGGGGAGAAAAGGAGGGAGAAATGTGTCATAGTGCATGTTGTTGTAGACACAACAAAACAAAAAGGCTCTACTTACTCTTGGCTGGCAAAAAACATGAGGTGATAGAAAAATAAACATGAAATGATGAGTATATGAGACAATAGGCTAGCAGCTAATCCTTACTTAACTTTTAAGACCCATGTTTTAAAAATAGGGCAAGAAATTCATTTTCAGACCCACAAAAATTTTGACTGAAATTGTTTTTTTAGACGGAATTTTTGTAAATAGTTTTTTTTCCCCTCATAGTAAAAAAAAAAAAAAAAAAAAAAAAATTTTTTGCAAATATAACTTGTGTATTTTCAAGTTAAATCAATTTTGCCAAGCAGGGAATATTTGTAAGAAATGTATATTAAAAAAATAAACAAAATAATTTTAAATTTAAAAATCTACTATTACAAAATAGGGGCTAATTCCACTAATCAAATAAAAGTAAAAATAAAAGGGTTAACTTTGTGTAATACATGCACAGATCAAGTGCCAACACCTGCAAATACCAATTCATTTAATGTCTAGACACAGAGAAAAAAAAAAGAACTATCAAAATGACATTTAATTCTCACAGCTTTCTAAGATTCAAACCTAACTATTCTTTGGTTAGAATTATATTATTACACCAATGAAAGTATGCTTTATGTTTTCAACAAGCACCAAGGAGACAGTTGAGCTTCTAGGATATACATTGAATACTAGTGAAGTGTAAAACAGAAAAACATACTAAGTTGTGTAGGTTTTTTTTTAATATGAAAGAACTCAACACTTTGAGAAATGCACAAAATATCAGAGGAAAAAAAAATTGTTCTTGTTCTAGTTATTTTTGGAAAGATAAAGATTTATTTTTTTACTAGACTGAGTGCATTTATGTCTAGATTCAGATAGCATCTTGACACATTTCACACCTGACTTGTAAGTGTATTTCCTTTTCATACAAGAAACTGAGCCAAATATATTTTATCCTATGGCATGATAATAAAAATACCGTAATAAGAACTTTTTTACTTTAATATATAAGACTGAACACTTGTTTGAAGGAAACACTTAAAAAATATATTCAAAACTATATAGTGTACAGGATTTTTTTCTTTTTTCTGACATTGTTTTCTTTTCAAAATTTTAAAATGTTAAAATTAAATTGGTATCTGTGCTTTTAAAAAAATAATGCTAAATATTATGATGGTACTTTGTGGAAATTGATCACAATACAGTCACTGAGAACAAAAAACACTATTACAATTAGAATACTCATAAATCTAGTGTGAGCCTTAATGTAAGAGAATACTGTCATGTTTTTTCATAGCAATTGTCAGCTCTGATAAATGACAAATTTCAAGTTTGTAGCATAAAAACCTGGCCAGTACAGCATGAAAAGGAGAATGAGAGGAGGATAAATTCTTTCTGAGCTAACTAAATAAGTGTGCACTGAATCAATGACTGGAGTGATATGAAATGTGTAGAGAGATGGGCATCTTACCTGGGGAAACGTTGACACCAAATGGACTTCCAGGTATCTGTTGTCCAGAAAAAAATACATTGACAGAGTGCAGGCCAGCATCAATAGCTGTGTACTCCACCAGGTATGTTCCTTCTTTGCCTACCACAGGGCTGATAGCTGGGCGCACCTTGTCTTTGTGGCCATGAGGGTCCAAAATTGCCACATCCACTGTGCCTTTTCCAGCCACTGCAAAAAGAAAGTACATAAAAAAAAAATCATTGTCAAGAGTGTATATATTGATATTTAAAAAAATACACAGATTACATATGTTAAAGTCAAATTGAAACTTTATTAAATCTTTTTAAATGTGTTCAAAATATAAAAAAAAATCTATTATAATTTTCTTAAATTCTAAAGAAATATTTTTTACTCAGAAGAACTTTGTCCTTATTGATATTCAGCAAGTGCTAGAGGATATATTTATATATATAAATGAGAAATTCATCTAAACTTTGACATTGTGTATACATTTTCCATTTAAAAGGAGTGGAAATAGAAAGTAAACTCATTAGTGTAGAAAAAAAAGAAAGGTTGAGATAAAACTTTGATGATGTTACTTAACATTTTTTCAGGTTCTGTTTCAAGTAATATGTATACTTGCTTCATGGTGCAAACTAAAAGCTGATCTGAGGACTCAGCATTATCCATTCAAACAATAGGTAATAGCAGCCAGAAGAATGGTGGCCAGTGGGCCATGACTTACATTGGGTGTACACCTCGAAATAGGTTTTCTTTCCAGCTACAACACCAGACTTCTCAATACCAGGGCCAGCAGCAGTGACCTTTGATGGGTCGCCAGCAGCACCTTCAACTTGGACTGTGTAGGGTGATTTGGGTATTTCCCTGCCACTGAACTTGATGATTACCTGAGATATGAAATAGAAAGATGTGTTAGATGGTTATAGCTTTTTTTTTTTTTTTAAATAATAAATGTATATAATTTTTTAAAAAAAGGAGGGGGGGAGGGAGAAAGAACAACAGAAAAAAATTAGTAGCAATACATTTTTAAAACAACATATTTTTTTCTGTATTAGGAAAAGAAAATGTCATCATTTAACCAAAAATATATTTTCTTAAGAAAAAATAATTTTCATTTATATTAAGTTTCATTTATTCCCCAAACCATTATAGTTAAAAACCAGATAATTGTTATACATACTTATCATAATCTTTATATTGATATGTCTTTGGACAACAGTTTACAACCTTCTCTGTCGCAAAAAATAATTATGAAAACAAAACACACAGACACACACACACACAAAATCCTAGGTAATTATTAGGTAGCTATTCACTGGATAGTTTTAATATCAGTGTTAAAGATTTATAACTAGGAATCTACCCTGTAAGCGCCTTCTTGTGTTGGTAAATAGACACAGGAATATGTCATGTTTCTGTCATTGTTGAAAACAACTTCACACTGAAATAAACAAATTAAAAATAATTTCAGACATGCAGGCTTCATTAGATAATGAAATGATGGTCTTAAAAAATGACTAATGCTTTTAAAATCTTTGAGCAATGCTTTGTGCATAAAAATAATAGAAAAAACTATGAATCTCATTTCTCTTTTTTGCTGCACCACAGGATGTAACACCCAAGTAGAATATTGGAGCTACAGCTTCTTCCTTTCCTTTATGCTTTCCATATAGCTCCCTTACTTTTCACCTAAACTAATAAAGCAGGGCATTCTTACTTGGTTTTAATAAAATGTTCTTATTTTTCAACCAATTGCCCAGAGACAAAACATCACAACTGTCATCTGAGATATTTCTCTGTATCATTCATTAAAACAAGATGGTCTGGTAGTACTCACATTCTCTTTGGCTCCTTTAGGGTTGAGGACAATGATCTCCAAACTTCCTTTGCCAGCACTGAAGGTCTCCACAGTGAACCTGGCTGGTGCTCCAACCTGATTGCCTGTTGGCTCCAACCCAGGACCATAAGCCCTGACTCTGGTGGGGTTTAGGCGGGGTCTTACTGGAGCCCCAGGCTTGAGCTTGGCATTGGGGAACTGTGACAGGTAGGTCATCATACTGAGGTCATCCACCTTGGGGTTAGTCATTTCATCTGGCTTGATAAGCTATAAGAAAAGAAAAACATAAATTACTTAATTACTTCATAAGCCCAGACTAGTGTGTTACATAGGTTAGAGACTGCTTCACATTCTGACTCATTTCACAATATTAACAAAACTCTCTTTATAAATTAAAAAAAAGAGGCAACAGGTTGATAAAGAGAATAACTAGGAAGTGGGTATACCTAGATAATATAATGAAAATAAGAACATTTGAAGAGAAGCTCTCCCCCCCCCCACCTTTTTTTTAAATTTCTACCACTACAACAATTTAAATATAGATTTTTCATTTTCAAAAAACTGCAAGATGAAGGGCTGTAAGAACATTTAAATAAGACTGAAAAAATATTTTTTTTCCTACTGTTTAATCTTTTTGATTTGTACAAACGAAATTTCTTCTACCCCAATTTGCCCCCAAGATCCATGAAAAAAAAAGGGTATCTAAAATGAGATAATTTGAACATTAGATTAACTATCACCTGTGTAGTGTAGACAGGACTTTTGTTTTATAAACCAGTTTCTTCTAATTTGTTTTTTTTTTATGTTACATCTAGGAGAGAAGTATTCCCAAAGAGTTAAGTGAACAAAACAAAAAATAATAATCAGTTCTGTATGAAGTAGATATTCAACAAGTAGTGGAGATTTCCCCTGAATGAGCAAGGACTTCATCATTCTGGGCACACTTTTATTCCAACTATTAATGACAAAGACTTTTTGCACCTTTTTTTTCAATCAATAATATTGCATGGTATATATAAAAGTAGATTTTGATTGCATTCTGAAGTCATACGACCTTCCATTAAAACTCCAACCTGAGTGCCCCCATCCAGTTTCCTTTCCCACCCCCTTAAAAATAAGTGTCAGCACAAAGTACAGAGAGGTGTGTTGTTGTGCAGAATCAGCAGTTACGTTGACGTGCCAAAATAACTTGCTCAACATACATTTGTATAGGAAGGTAAACACACAATATATGAGGTGGAAAAATGGGGGAAGGGAGCTCAATAGACAGAGACAGAGAGAGAGAGAGACAGAGAGAGAGCGAGAGAGATGAAGAAGGAGAAAATGGAGGCATGGAGTAACTGGGTAAAAACTATGACATTTGTGAAGAAAAAAAAATAAAATGAACTTAATGTGTAACGTGATTTGTTGCTGCAATGGGGTGACGGATTAAGAGAGACAAAGTAATTGGTAAAAGCGTGAACACGAAAACGATATTAACAAGCACAGAAATGACCTTGTGCTTAATTGGCAGATAAACAAAATGCAGGTATTGTAGAGTGAACCACCGGTGTGAGATGGTGATTTGTGGGCCCAGCACAACACTGCTAAGAGGATTGGAATGTCAGCGAGCTCCGATTGCAAATCGTGACCCCACTTTCTGATTCAGTCTAGATCTATCACGCCAGACTTCCACTGAAGGCGTGTTTTCTTCAGCAAGTCTAAATAATCTGTAGGAATACAGTGTTAACCCTTTTAGCCGCATGTTTAATTATGGTCCAACTGTTGACATCTCCAACCAGTAACGGAGTGGTGCTTTAAAAAATCGACTTGCATGAAATGTGTAGTCCTAAATGTGCATGTGTAGTCCTAAGTCAAGCATTCTGAAGCGACAGGCAAGCAGCCAAAAAGGTGTGAGCATCCCATACTGCACATCTAGTTAGCATAACGCACACCTGTGCTAGCCTTGACACCTACCCTACCCCACGATCCATGTGTAGGCTACAGGTAAGTGAATCTATCTTCATGGATAGAAGAAAAAGTATACATCTAGAGAGGGAGAGGATATGGGATTATAAATATATAATCTATCTTTTTTGTATAAAGCCATTAAGTCTAGATTACAGGAGTTGTTCTAGTCAGAGGGGTTCAATGATATATACAAAATCGATGTGTTCTAGTTGAAAAGTATAAGATCTCATTTAATTTTTGGAAAATATACCCCCCCCCCCCAAATCACACAATTATTCAAAGACATGACTTTTATTAAGAACTCTGGGGGGGGGGGGGGTCATTTTCTATACTATCTTTTCTTTGCGCACATATCTTTAAATGTCCCTAGTAGATGAAAACAAAATATTTAAGACATAAACACCCTGCGAAGGTTGTGGCACGGCATGTGAACATAGTACAGAGGACGCAGTGACAATAATATCATAGCTCAGTTTACATAGTGCTTCTAATCCTGTCATAATATGGTCAATCCAGACATTGTAATCTTACATCTATCGTGGTAGGCGGTGTAAGCCAGGATCTATGATGTTATGATTGTCTCATGTTAACCAGGAACATACTAGGCCTAATGTTAGAACAGAAAGACATTCAAGTCCACGATCAACTGTTTCAACATTCAGTCTAGATCTTGATATACATCTATACAACTGTACCAATAATTGAAATTTTTGCTTTTGGCCACTTTGTTAAATAACGTTCAACAATCCAAAGGTGGCAGACTGATAGGTTGTGAGAGAACATTGGTCTAGGGCTCTATTGCAGCTGTGTGCAATGAATGTATGCAATGTTTGTTTTTTTCATCTATGAATAGCTCAAACAAACAACTTTTCTTCTTCATTTTTCCTCCTTTCACTATTGTGATCAGCGGAGTCAATGTGAATGATCTCATTACCAAATACATGTTAAGCCTAAATGATTACGTGGGAATGGTAGGAGAGGAAAGGATTGCAGAACGCCAATGACAGTACATGTAGACAGTGGGCGACTGGGCGTTAACTCTCGTTACTCATCAAACATCAATGTCAGCAAAAACTTAGACCTAACACAGATCAGTAGTTTGATATTTGAGTACATTAATTTTATGACGAGTTGGAGGAAGGTTTGACCGTAAATATTTGGATGTGCTCGTTGCAATAAGGTAGAAGGGGGTTAGTTTAGTCTTGTGTTGTATGCTGCCCAAATTTCTATTCTCCCAGTTGTGACATTTAACAGCTCACATTAGCGCCACGCACAGGGTATTACTCAACAAGTGATTCTATCTACCATAACGGGAGTGATTTTTTTACAACCTACATCTACCTGTCATTAATATTTTTTTAACAATAACACTAAAATGCGCATAGTTAATTTTCATACATATATTTTAATACCATCGTCTTTAATAGTTCCAATGTTGAAAGATTCGCTTTGAGATTGTGGTAAGAAAAAGGGAAACTACAGTCAACGCCAGTCAACGGCCAATCCATTGACCCTGGTCGTGAAAGGTATAATAGCGTCGTCTATCTGGATCTTAGTAATTAATTTTCTAATTAGAAGTCTTTTGACGTCGCCATTTCCACATTTTGGAGGTGTGTCGATTCAAGCGCACAAAATACAACACTTAATGTTGCCCGCGTGCACTGTCATGGTGTGTCTTACTGATTCGGGTTCGACTTACGTAAACAAATTAGGCACGTGAGCCTTTGCGCGTGACTGTTTCCTCTGTAATGTTCAGAAGGAGAGAGAAAAAATAGCGAAATAAAGAAGTAACAGGGTGACATTTTGTATACAGTGACCTCTGAACTGCATGTATTGCAAAGTTATCCAATATCCATTACACATTACAAGATACACATGTAGACATGGAAGGAATATAAATTACATTATAATGGCTTTGTGTAGCCTAATGGGGAAAATGACTAGTTCATTGTTTAAGTTGATGACTTGGTTTGGCTTGGTAAAATAAGGTACAGGTACAGAGAGAAAGGCAAAGGACTGTGCCCTAGATACATGCTACAAGTGAGAGTCAGTCAAAGCGTGAGAATGTTCCGGCATCGTGACCTGCCCCTCCTGTCATGTGATTAAATGGCAGCACAATTACAATCATCACCCCACCTCTTTTTCTCCCCCCTCTCCTCGCTGCCTACTCTTCTGGTACGATGAGTCCGTATCGAAAGCTGAATGAAGAACAGTGAGTAACCATACTAGAGTAATCACTGGGCTGAGCCCACTCTACTTCAAATATACGCTAACCTACATTGGCACAGCTCTCTTATACAATGTTACGCTAGTGTTGAAGTAAACGGTACTTTGAATCAATGAATGGTGCAATGATCATTACAACATTACGTCTGGCAACTGTGGTCTTGTCTTTTCAAGGCTTGGCTAAAGTACATCAACGTTTCAATAGAAGACGTTCTTTGGAAATAAAACGTTGCATTGGCGATGACTCTCACTTGTACAATCTAGTCACACTCTCAGAAACAAAGTGGCTTTAAAGTACCTGACAATTTTTAACTGATAGCTTTTTAATGGAGAAAAAGGCCAAAATTTGTTTTTCTTTCTGCTTTAGTGTATAAACAATGTAGCTCTAGTCTACAAAAGTATTGAATGACAGAGACAAATATATATTCTTTCCTCCCACTCTATTTTACAAAGGACAAAAATGTTCAGTACTATGTGGAATTCCACTGCACAACAAGCCAGGCTCAAAGAGTCAAATCATACAAGAGTGCACTTATCAAGATGTCTTATCAAGAGTTTGTAAACCTACCCACCGTATTCCATTACGGGCCCTACCCAACGACACCTCCATCAGAAGAGGTGTGGTTGTTATAGCTTCCAACTTGTTACAGGTAATTGTAAGCTGTATATCGTCTACAGAAAAAGGAGATACATCATGTACCTAGCTAAATACCCAAGTACAAGTAATGTATCTGTTAGAATCCCATAATGCCGGGAAATCTATTCAAGAAAGATATGCCAACCCCCATGTCTTTCTAACAAAAGGGTTGGGCAGCCTCTATTCAATCACACAAGGAAAACTACTTTAAGTCTCAATGTGATATTGAAACACACAAAGAAAGCATGTTGACGTTACTCTCGTCTTTAATGTATATTGGTTTGTTGTAAGCCAATCTAAATTATATGCACACACCAAAATAAGCGTGTACTATTGTGGCGAGGGGGTTGGGGTCAGGAGGATTAGATTCCGCACACACACAAAAATAAACATTTAACTTACATGTTAGGCTGGGGAGGTGGCGGGGGGGGGGGGGGGGGAAAAAAACAAAAAAGGAAAACCCTTTAAAAAAAAAAAAACCCCCAAGGGGGGGGGGGGGGGCTGAAATAAATGTGATGTGTTGAACCAAAAAAGTTGTAGAACTAGTTTGCTTATTTTGGTCCTCGGTTAGATCTCTAGTTATGTGCTAAGTGTGTGGGTACACATCAACACGGGCGGAATGAAGCCGTCAACAGTGCCGGTGTTTTGGAATGGTTTACCTAAAAGCCAACACCGATCTGCAGAGTTAATGGTTATTTGTATTTAGTAGTTACTCAGACATAGAAAAAAAAGAAAGTAAGGACTAATTTATTGCAGTTCTATATCTAGGTCTAGAATTAAAAAAAAAAAAAAAGATTTCAACAAAATGTATACAGCATGCCTAACAGTCCTAGAGTACCGACATGAGTAGACGGATTTTGCGACGTTCTTTTTTTTTTATATAAGGAGAGGGGGTTCTAAGAAAAGGGTTGGTTTAATCCTCACGTATTAAGGTGTTAAATGTCTCGAAGATTACAATGCTATTAAAAATCCATGTCGAACTATAACTTCCATTTACTTTCCTTTAAAGATCACATTACGACGTGGCGGCGTATTAACGACTGCTATGTGCAGTGTCATTGAAGTATTTCTTACAGCCAGATTGTGTTTTATACAGGCTGTTAATGGGCCACAAAAGTTACACGAACGTAGAACTTTGCACCTGTCAGCGGGATAGAGGAGAGAGATACGGTATAGTAAAATATATATATATAACTGACTTAAGAAAGACTTAAGAATTGTAAACTTTCAATGCGAATTTCTTCGTTACGCTGGAAATCTATCTAGCGTGTCCATCTTTGTTTTTTATTGACGGACTTGAGCCAGTAAGTAATAATATTGACTCTACTGAGTAGCACTGCTCGCCATTCATTGTAAAGTATCTAACGTTCGAGAGCAGTAGACATATGACGTTTGATTCTCCCTTTTACCCTCCACACACAAATATTGCCACTATTCAAATCCACTTATGTACTTTTAAAAAGGTATTTTCGAGAGTACTGGTGGAAAACCATCCAGATTAATGGTGGGCAAGGAAAGGCTCAAGACCTCTAGGAAATCTACAGAGATCCCGTGCTTGCCCAAAGTATATGTGCTAGTAATGTGCAAGTACCGTACTGTGTTGTGCCAGCTTCCTAATTCCATTGCCCAAGGCACCTCGCTCCTGTAGCATCGTCTCTGACATTAATACTTAGCATCACTTAAATATATCTCCTAACTACATCTAGAGCTATGTCGCATTGAAAGCAAACAATAGTTTGCTCAACAATATTTACACATGAAAAGTCTCTCCCAAATATAATTGAAGTTGCACACCAGTGTACGTAAATGTTTTTCTACTTAAGAGCTGTTCAGTACGTGTTTGTATTAGTTTGTATAAACAAGGTCATGATAATCATTCAAGTGTGCAGGCTTTATTTGTAATAAACCTGATTAACTGCTTTAGTTGGCCGCTAAAACTTACATATGAATGACCCCATTAAACGTTTTAAGGCCATTACACCTCAAAGAAAGAAATAAAACGTCATATATAAACTAATTTGAAAAGAACGAGGCTCATTATTTATTTTAGCTCATGACGATTTAAAATCCATTTTCAATAACAAAACTTTTTGGGGGAAAATACAACTTTGAATGTTCATATATTATAACAAGTAAAATAGTTCAAACCTAGTATTATTGCAAATAGTGTTCGTTAGTGTGTGTGTGTGTATGCAGGAGAAAGGAGGAGAAAATGCCAATAATAATTATAGCAAGGAAAAATATTCTCATAATTTTTATTACCCACAGACCAGCACTGTTTCAACGCGAGAAAATGTATTTTTTTTTTCCAAGGAGAGGTAACATACCAAACCCATTCAGTTGTCTCGCCTAGCGAAGCTGAGGTCTGTGCCTGCCAGAATCATCGATTTCGTCCACAAAGCAACAAGTGCCAGCCCAAACATGCCAGGGGATTGTTGCTGTTTTCTTCGTCCCCCTGCTGCACGCACTTCTACCAACAACACTCTCTGACACCTCTTCTCAGTCTTCAGGAGTATCCTAGCTATGCTCTTTTCTTTTTTCCTCTCCCCTTTTCATCTTCTGCCTTTCATCTACCTAACAATTCTCCTCCTCAATCAAACAAATTCTCTACTCAGTCTACTCAATCTGACAGTCTCCCCCCTAAGACTAATTGCAAGCCACGCCAAGCTATTAAGGAAATGCTTAATAAATGCATAGACTAACAAGTCCATCTTAAAATTGGTATAAAACAATGTAGTTGAGGAGGGAGAGAAAGCAAGGGGGGGGGGGATAGGAGATTTTAATATTCTTTTAGAACGTCTATACAGAAAGGCGGTAGAAAATGTGTTATTAAAGCAATCGAGGTACTACCCAAACAGATCAATGAGCTCAGATAGCAGCCTCTCTTCACACCTTCCTAGCAACAGACTTTACACATTCTACTTTTCCCCACTATCAAGCACAAAATCAGCTTATGGCCTTGTGTTAGTGGCCCCCAAACACAAAACTGTCACACAAAAACATTCTGCCCTCCTCCCACTCCAAGCTGATGTACTCCCCCCCCACCTGCCAGCCCAGTAACCAGAAGTGAGCAATACATGAGCCAATTCACTTTTTTCTTCTTCATCCTTCTCTTTATCCATAATGGGTTGTGTAAAACTTTATATAGATGT
This sequence comes from Biomphalaria straminea, assembly GCA_021533235.1. NCBI lineage: Eukaryota > Metazoa > Mollusca > Gastropoda > Planorbidae > Biomphalaria > Biomphalaria straminea. The sequence continues at coordinate 28,280,825 of JADKLZ010000687.1, read as the reverse complement.
GTTTTGTAAGCACTAAGACTTTATATAGATGTGCCGTTATTTAACCTTCATATACCCATTACCCCATTACTGTACTTTTAATGAGAAATGATTTGTCATATACTTATCCATGTCATTAATCACACAAAAGTAAATACTTAGGGATTGCTTGCTTCCTTCTTTTGTATGTTGTGTATGTGTCTGCTGGTCTATGCACTTTTCTTAAACAACATACACAAACACATACACAATAATGTTTCTATAGCCAACTAGTTTGTATATCTTGTGCACATAGTGATTACTTGGGACTGTCCTATATAGTAAAGCTATAACTTCAAAGAATGAGCTCCACAAAGACCCACATGGTGACTTCACAAGGATTCTACATGAGCTTTATTACCTCTCTACATTCAGAAAGGCCTATATATAAATTGATGGAGTGTTAAGTCTACATATTGATGAAGTAAGTGGGAGAGGAAAGGAGAGACATCAAAGATCACAACCACATCTTCTCTGAGGTGTTGCATCATTAAAAAAAAATCAATTAGATCTAGATACTACCAGATGTCTGAGACAATGACCTGAACTCCTGATTTGTTTGACTAATATTAGTCTCTTCAAAAAGAGTTAAGATTTAAGGGATAAATATGAGGCAGAAAAGAACTACTCCAAATTGGAGAAAATGTGTGCTTAGGAATGGATAGGACTTATTTAAGTACCTTAGAGTTTATACAGAAGATCATACATAATGTAAAGAACTGACCTGTGGCACATCCAGCCACTTCTCAGCAGCATCCATAGCCTCCTTGGCATTTGCCTTGTTCTTCTTGGGATCCCAGTCTTCCCAGTCAGGGCAAAGACCTGTTCAACATAACCACTGCTATGTAACACAATACGTTTTCAAACACAATGGAGAGTTAAAATAATAACATTGAAAAAAAAAAGATCATTCTTTTCATCGCTGGATTATTTCTTTCAATTGACCCAACAGGTGCATAGCAATAACTTAGAAAAACAAAATAAAACAATAACAGATAAATAAATAAAAGCCATATATTAATCTTGATTATTTTTTTTCCAGTTTATCAAAATATATCTTTGAATAATTCTATTTAATATATTTTTGATCAAACAGAAATTTACAAATTTATATATGTTTTTTCCCCATTTTATTAACATGCTTTGAAGCATAATGTTCTTCATTATTATTGTTAGTATTACTCTCTCCTAGTGTTATTTATTGGGCATGATGGATAGACTGACCTGGTCCAACAGCATCCACAAGGGCACCAATAGCCCTTCCATCATTCCAGTCGGTGGTGAAGTTATTGATGGGCAGGTCTGGAACCTTAGACTGGATCCAGTTCAGCAACCTCTGCTTGGGAGTGGGCGCCTTCTCTGATGGAGTGGGCTCCTCGCCCTCCCACATAGGCATGGAGATGGAGTAGTGCAGAATAAGGGTCCATATCAGACCGAGGATCAGCTTGAGTTTTTTATCAACAATGTCTGTACTGTCTGTGTGGAGAAAAGAAAAACATGAGCTTAAACAAATTGACTTTCAATTATATAATCACAAAATAAACACTAAAAGAAGAAAAAAGAAGCCTGGAGACCAAGGTCATGTTATTAGAAGACGAGGCCAGGCATTATACCAGCACTCTAGCTGTTTGGAGAAATAACGAGAGAAAGTCAAATACAGAGCAAACCTCTTATAGTCTATGTCAAGATTAGGTCTAATAAAGATGCACGAAATAAACTTTTTGTGTTTACCTTCCCAAAATCTAGATCTCGATCTTGAGTCTGTTTATGTATTCATTTCTAAAGAAAGTATTTGAAAGGCTAGCGGTTTCGTGTATTTCTAAATCAATATTTGATGTAACTTTATGTTTTCTTGTGATAATTGTTAAATTTTAGCGCTGGGCACAATGCCGGACTAACTACTACATTCTATTCAAATCTCAGTGAATTAAGTCAAAACCATTAGATGATCTAGAGTAAGGTCTAGTAGTTAGTAGGTATCTACGTAGTCTAGTATTTTATCAGTAAAGTGATCTGAAACAAATGAAATAGTAGCAGAAGTCAGAGCAGTAATAACTGACTCGAACCAAAACATTTTAAGTAAAGATCAATAGGACATGCAGTTGAACGTTTCCAACTGGAAATAGAATGCCTTAAAGTTTCTGTATAATTGGACTGAGACAATACAAACAGATTGATCCCACATCTATATCTCCTATACGTACAAACCTTTGTTTTTTTTTTTTTGTTTTTTGAGAAGAAGAAGAGCGAAAGAGGCTTTATAGAAACAAGTGGCAACTGTATAGAGAACATTATTTCTCTTTCAAACACTTGTCTGTTGTCCATCACATGTGGCTTGAAAGGGCCAAGAAAAAGTTGAAATTGATTTTGTTCTCATTATTTGTCTAATTGCCGTGACTACACATTTATAAATGTTATACCCCTGAGCCGAGCAAACACACTTTCTTTTTCTATTTCTTTAAATAATGAAGAGACGTCACTTATCTAAAGACAAGACAAAATGCTGCATACTCCATTGTTCGTGCAAACAAATCAATCGAGTAATTTCGATTTTTTTAAAGTTTTTATATGCGTGTGTTGATGGATGGGTCACTTACTTTTAATTCAGTTACATTAATTTGTGTAAACTAATTTCATTTTTTTGTTAAGAAAATAAAGAATAAAGAATTTAAAAAATCATATCCAGCTACAAATAAAAATCTCCATTGCAATTCAAAAAGGCGTATCCTTGATTGAATGCAAAATATGAAGATTAATTAGAATTAGCTAATGCTGGTCAATGCTAGGTAGACTTTAAAAAAAAAAGGAGAAGGTTAAGAACTAGTAAAAAAAAAAATCTCCAGTACACTTTACAAAAACGGCTTATCCTAGATTACATAAAGTCTTCCCCTCCACTTGGTAGCAATAATCTATTTAGAGACATACACCTTCCCTGCCCACCCCTTTTCCCAAACCTTCGCACCATTAGGTTACTGCTTGAGTCTCGAGAGTTACATTTCCTGCTACTATACTTAAAAAAAGAAGGCCTGAGGTTTTTGTGTAGTAACAAGGAGTCGTGAATATTTGTCAAGATATTCAGCCAGGCTAACTAGAGCCCAAGACTGTAATATATACACACTCTAAACTATTTAAAAAGAAATGGATGATGCCGAAGGGAAGGAGGGTTAAGGTCGACGGCAGGGTAATATCTTTCTCGAATGCCACGATTTATTTGAAAGGGGATTTGTTTGAGAATGCTATATTATATAAAACTACTCTGACAAGAACTAAACAAGGGAAATAAGTATACAACTAAAATTCCTTATTAATCTTAAAAAAAAAAAAAAAGAAAAGAATGTTTCATCAAAGCGTCAATGAAATGTTAGGATACATTTTTAGTAATGGTAGAATGTAACTCAAGACCATGGTCGAGCTAAAATACGCCGACACAGCAAGAGAGTTCATTTTCTACTAAATAGAATTTTCATATAAGGATGACTGTAGTGTTTCACGTGGCATATTACAACTATATATGCTAGAGATATCAGTATGTTTTAATAAAAGAAAAATGGAAAGTTGATCAGAAAAAAAAATGCAAAAGTTGCTTATGCTTATCAATTCCATTAAAGCTAAATTCTTATAGGCATTGTCAATGTGTCAAACCAGCAACTGCAGAAACAAGAGATTTGTCTTTGAGCGCACAGCCCATTCTTCCCAGTTCTATTTCAGTCCGCATGCTGACCTTCACTGAGTTCACTTAACTGGCATGAATGGAAATGGAATTGACATTATTAACTCCTACACCTACTGCCTAAATTTATAAACAATGCGGCGATATTCCAAGTCTGTTAAAAAGGTCTGGCTGTATGGTAGAGCATTTAGCTTTAGCCCAGATACCAGCTTTGACTTCTGTTGTTGGTTTTACAAATCAGAAAGGCTTCACTTACTGCAGCCAACAAATATATTATTAATATTTGGGAAAAAAAGGACTTTTTTTTGTTCTACCAGTTTTCTTTTCATTTTCTTTTTGCTATATAAATTAATTAAAGATGAAGCGACGTTTAAAACTTAAGGGCTAAAACAAACGGTGAATAAACAAGACTTAAAACATGTTGATTTAAACAGTATACATTAGAGTAAAAGTTGAAACCCAACGTCTATTAATATTATTATGCTAAAATATATCCCCCCCCCCCCAAACACTGATGATATTAATCAATGAAAAACAATAAAAAATGTTCAGTGTCAAAAAACAAAGTATGCAGCCAGTAGTCTAAAAGATGGGACACCATCAGCAGGATGACCCATACACCAAGGACTTAAATTGTAAACGGGATAAATTACTACGCTAATTGATTTTGTTAAGAAATACATTGAAAATAAACATATAATCTATAGTAAGAGAGCAAATATTTGCCCATATTAAGACAAGAAATATTTAGCTCACGTCGAGCTAGATGTCATATTTCTATCTCCAGGCGATCAATAAGACCAGGATGATGAATGAACTCTACTTTAGTTTTCTTCTACTAATTTACTGACACTCTAGTCAGTTATACGTACGTTCCAGTGTACAAGTTATGTGACCCAATTTGCTAAGTATCAATTTTGTTACTCCCTTACTACTATCAATATGACCTCACCTTAACCGCTAGGGGCCACCATTCAAATACAAGGACAAGCACAGAGCTTCGCCCAGTGACACATTTGAGTGCCCCCCCTCCCCTCGAACATCAATGCTTCACTGAGGTCTCCGTGTTAACAAAAAAAAAATAATAACTGTCATGTCGATTGAGAACAAATAATGAAACAGTTCCACACTAGCGATTCTTCTTTTTAACCAGACTAGATCTAGTATAATAGAGCTGTGGGTGGGACGGAATGAATGACAGATTAGCACATTGGACAAATTCTCAGAAGGTAACGAGGGGCTAGGCTTCTTAAAGACTTTTAAAGCCGGCTTAAACCAAAAATTCAGCACACACGCACAAACAGTCTTTCTTGAATGTAAACAGTATAGCCCAGCACATAAGAGATAAACAGTGAAACTATTGCCCTTATAAGGGGATGGTGGCTTGGAAGAAGAAACGGGTCAAAATGTTACTAAAATGCACGATGTCATTACTCCCCTCAAGTCTTTAATACATTTCTAAAAATAAGCTAGTATGCTGAATCAAAAGACCCAGTCGAGTCACCGGCCTAGATAAACTTTTTTTTTCAAGAAAACTGCTAGTTTTGGAAAGTATTGGAAATCACTGTACAGTTGATCTCTAAAAGTTGAATTATCAGGCCCATCTATTGCGAGTCAGAGAATCCAGAAGAAAATTACGTTTCGGGTTGCATCAAATGAGCATTTAATTTAAGTTTCAATGTTCTAAAATATCATTTTAGTCTAACAATATAGATTCTAGACGTACTTTGAAGATGTTGTTTCTAGAGTAGCTATGTATAAACAATCCCGACAAGGTTATAGTTAAAGCATGAAACGTCTACGTATGTAACTGCTACTTCAGGAACACAACGGAATACATTCTTCTTCTAGTTGGCCCATTGTTCTCTAGCGTTAAACAAAACTATCTTATCACTCATTGTTTGTGTATTCTGTTCATGCTGTTGCTAGAATGTTACAGAAAGAATAAGAGGCTAGATTCCTTCGGGATCAGACAAAAAAGACTTCCATTGTAGAGCAGACAACGCCTCGCCTAACTGATTCACAGTATCATTTTCAATTATCGTTACAATAACGATTATTCGTTTAAAAAAATGAAAGAAATAATGAAAGTTGATTGCTCTGGCAAGATATTTGGCGAGAGACGATCACAAGAAAAAGTTCTGACATTAAAAATATAAACATTAAGTGACTAAAGAAGACATCAAAGAGATTATAGAATCACGTGAATGTTAAAACTATTTAATACAAGGGCAAACGTACGGTTTTACTTTCACTAGTTCTTCATATTCGCCCTTACTAAAGATTAAAGTAGACTAGGTCGCTGTCAACGACTTTACCTACTCTTATCAGCAATAGGCGCTCTTTTCCTTGTCTATACGTGTTGGTTTATTTTACTTCAGCTATGTATTTAAACCCCTTCCCTCCTCTGTATCACATAAAGGCATCTGAAAAATATCCCAGTGATATAAAGTATTGCTAAATAAAGGTAATAATCAATATGAAATTCTAAATGGGATGTTTTTTCGTGAGCAAAGACTGTCAACAAAGCCAATGTAAACAGTTCAACTGCTCTTCTTTTGAAGCGTTGCTGACTTGTGGATCATAATTAAAACTATATAACGGCTATATAACGGTCGCTATGAAACACGTGATCAGCCATAGTTCATATAGAGCCGCATGCTAATCTACCTGGCAAACGATTTCGGCAATTAGCTCCACTGGCAGTTGATAAGAGCATGACGACGACATTATTAAAGGCATGTGTATTAGGCACAAGTATCTTCTGTCCTACGTGCCATTACCCGAATCCCCGGCTGGTTACTTAAAAAACACTGCTGATAGCTTGACGGTGACGTAGGGAAGTGTTATAACATGCTATATCAGCTGAGTCAACAAAATGCTGGAAGGTCACCCATGCGGACTCAAAATCTTTTATAGAGAGAAAACAATCACAAATAGAAGACATAATGTCAATGTACCGAAACAAATAGAATGTCACAACAGACGAGCGTTCCTTCACTGATGCGAAACAACCACGTACATATATTATCGGGGTTGTGATTATTTAGTCATTGATAGAATGATCGTATTCAGAGGGCGATGCAGAAACAAGCAAATTTCTACGATCACCTATCACTCCAATTACCACTTGGCAACCTAAATATGGCCTCCTCCAGTCGATAAGTGACTATGGGCCATCTCATAGAAGTGAGACGAATGCCTGGGCATCAGCTAAAGTCGTTACGATGTCGCCCACAAAGCAGTTCTCACTTTCAACACATCTGATCTATACAAAGGAACGGCAAGTGCCGATACAGTTTGGGGTCAGCGGTTCACAGGTTCTGTCGGGGTGTAGCACTAACAGCAATGTGTGCTCCTGATGTTTCCTCAGGGTTGACTCCCGGCCAAGAATGCGACTGGCTGTCAGAGGCTATTTGAGACGCAGGTCATGAGGAACCATTTTATAGGTCTTGGAGTGCTTATTATATTTATTACTACTTCCCGCAATGACAACCTTGGCCACCTAAATAAGGGGAATCGAGTATGAATTTCCCACGGTGAGTCGAATTCGATTTTTTTTTATAGGCGCATATTGGCAGTCTGGGAATATTTCCCCAGATAACCACTAGCTACCCCACATGACCACAATGATGAACAATCTATAGTAGCATGGTCACACGCAGTACAAAATAAAATAACTATTAATACAACAGGAATGATGCAAGTCAAGATATTGCTAGTGCTTAGCTATATCTAGTATTGTTTCATTGTCTGTACTCTGATCCAAACGTACAAAAGATGCCGTTGTTGTTAGTTGCTGTTTTTTTCTCTTTGTTTTCAAACGGGAAAAGGAGACTCTATCCTGTGCCGGTGTAAACCAGTTTAATAGACAGGGTAGACAAAAATTGTATTAAGAACACGTTTGTAATGCATGACAACAGAATCTAACATACAATTTTATCTTATCTTATCATTGGGTAAGCGAACCAAAGAATAATGGAGCAAGGGAAAAAAAACGGATATAAACAACATTTGGAAATGCATAATTGAATATTAAACACACGCCATTCTATTCTATTCTAATACGTTCAAATCAAAACATGTAAATAAGGTAGGAGTGTAGAGAAAAATATTGTACTGCGTACTTTGTGACCAGGGTGTCTTACTGCAAAATGCTGACAGCAGGTAGTCGGATTAAACAACCCTACAATGAAAAAGAACATTTTAAGAAGACACACATGACGTGATTCCATTCACACAATGTGACAATTCTCTGCGCCGTAGTTTTCTTTTTAATGGCATTTCTACGCACGCTATCTGTCTTCATTTGCAGGCGTTCTTGTTAATAAAAAACAAGACTTGTGGCGCCAAGGCCGAAACATAACGTTTAAACCAGATCGCAACACTACATTTGCAAGTCTAAGAAATATGCAAATATCTTAAACCTTTTTTTTTTTTTCAGTCTTCTCATCAACCAGCGGGCGACGTTAGAGTCCTGGTAACGTTTGTATAGCTCCTACATCAGAGGTGTACCTATATGACATGCCACAGCCAGCGGGGCACGAAACTGAATAGACAAACTTGTCTTCTGTCAAATGTTTGAACGGGAGGTTTACTATATTTGTTAATCTGTATTCCTTTCCCGTTGACCTCAAGCGTCTTGTTTAAAGTATATCTCGGAGAGAGTGTAGAGAATACAAGAGTGCATGCATAACAGTACATAAAGCTTCCGAGGTGGGGGAATGAGGACTAGGAAGAGAAAATGTCATCCTAATCAAAAAAAGATCCAAATAGCAATGTACATGTCGCTTATTTTTTTTTAGAACAATTAAGCACTACAAGTGTACCCAAAAATTAAATTTGAGGAAACAGATACAGTTTATTTTCGATCCTATAGGGATATCCAATGAGCATGAGCAAGTGAATGGGGGAAGGTGCTTCTTGAAATAACAAACCAACAAGGTAGTAAGAAAAAAAAAACTTAAGCACATTGACCATGTGTTTGACAGGTTTGGCAGAGATTCTCTAGACAAAATATAGAAACAAACCCATTTGTGACACTTTCTGTCTGGTCACGCAAACCGATGACTAAACATTTGAAAGCCCCCCCCCCCCATCTTTGGTGATTTACGCAAACAGTGGCCTAACTTTTGAATTCAACAGGAACAAGTCTTCTATCATGTCACAGTGGCTTTCAATAAGCCCAATACACATTACACACGATAAGCTAGTTTGCACAACTTCTTTCCTTTTAGTCCTTACTAGTATTTCAGTTTTTAAAACTGTACTGAAAACGATACGATCTCTGGATACATGCGCTAGTAAATCACGAGTTATTAATAGACTTGCCGCTTCTCGTTACTAGAAGCGCAATCACAGAGACTATAAGATAATGGACAACCTGAGATATACTCAGATCACTAGAGAGAGCGAGTGCAGTGTAGGGGCTATAGCAATATGCTTATTGGTGAACACGTGATGAAACTACTAACAGTGCTAATTAATTGTGGGTCAACGTTAATAAGTCAAGAAGATGAACAGTTATAGTCCGACGTCCAGTAGGCTGACGACCTACATCTACGGTACACCAACATTAAGCCCTAGAGACTGGTAAAGCAAGTTTTAAGTTCACGTTAAATCCCTGATACAAAATTAACAATAATAAAACAGTCATCTAGAATGTAACTGTACTCCTTCCTCCGTCCCAAATTAACCTATAATGCTGAAATTCATAATCCCAGTTATCCCCCTAGATTCGAACCCGGGACTGCAGGCCACCTTTTTTTAGACCTAAACAAAAAAAATCGGCATTGCTTAAAGAAAAAAAAATCAAATGAAAAGTTTAATATGTGCATATATCTTGTTCAAAACTATTTTTCTATTCGTTCAAAAAAAACGCACAACATAAACATAGCGAATAATATGATAATAATAATAATAAGGTTATTAAATTATGTTGAGTCAAGCGAGCTACTTTTGATAGATTTGACATACAAGTTTAATCTACGCGGTGTCGAATTTAGGCCATGTCAGCATTACGCTTAACACACACACTCACTCGGGCGAGTAAATCGATAGAAGCCTATGCTAAAAATACAAATTCTCTTCTATCCCCACTTCTCCCCCAACGGAGAAATATAGGTCGAACTAGTCTAAAGATAAGCTTCCCAAATACCGGATGTACTACTACCATCAACCAGCGCGACAGGTGGGCGGGGATCGGGACGAGTGGGATAACTACACACTGTCAACATCATAAACCGTGACCATAAAAGCCGTTAGTGATAGTGACTACAAATCCCACCGCGTCAAGGTTCAACTGATTATCACAGGCGTAAACAAGTTTAAAGAATGTCTATGACTATGGAAGTAACAATGGACGATTAAGAGACATTTTTTGACGTATCAACAACATTTAGGCTATGCTCAAAAGTATATGCGATAAATTCTCCAAAATAAGAATAATATATAGGCCTACAATCAGGATATCAACTCTGACTTTCCGGCAGTTGCAATATTATGATTAGCAATAAACGCTAATTATACAGGAATTTGCCGACAAGCACGACATGAAGAACTTCTTCCATGCCATAAACGAAATCTATGGACCCACAAAGTCTGGCTCATCTCCTCTATTAAATGCTGATGGGACAATCCTATTGACAGATAAGGAAGAAATCCTAAAACGCTGGGCCGAGCACTTCGAAAAGGTTCTCAATACACCTTCCATCATAAATGAAGCGGCCATAGACAGGCTACAGCAAGTACCAATAAATGAAAAAATGGATGACCCTCCCACGCTAAAGGAAGCCGATCTTGCCATTCAACAGCTTGCAAGCGGAAAAGCCCCAGGAGCTGACTCCATTCCCGCAGAGGTCTACAAAAAAGGTGGACTACCCCTGATCGAAAGACTTCATGAGCTATTTTTAATTATGTGGGAAAATGAGTCAATACCACAAGACTTTAAAGATGCCACAATTGTTCATCTATACAAGAGAAAAGGAAACCGCCAAATCTGCGACAACCATAGAGGGATATCTCTTCTTTCTATTGCTGGGAAAATCCTTACACGCATCCTACTAAATCGGCTCATGCAACACATAGAACATGGTCTACTACCAGAAAGTCAGTGCGGCTTCAGAAAAGAGCGTGGAACCATTGACATGATCTTTGCGGCAAGGCAGCTCCAGGAAAAATGCCAAGAACAAAATGCTGACCTCTTCTGAATATATGTCGACCTAACAAAGGCATTCGACACTGTCAGCAGGGAAGGTCTCTGGAAGATTATGTCAAGGTATGGCTGTCCACGAAAATTCATTACCATGGTGAGACTATTCCACGATGGCATGAAGGCCCGTGTCCAAGAAAGTGGTGAACCATCAGAGCCCTTCGAAGTATCAAACGGGGTAAAACAAGGCTGTGTCCTAGCACCTGCACTGTTCAGTATCATGTTCTCCGCTATGCTGACAGATGCATTGACGGATAGAGAAAACAAAGGAATAAATATAACATACAGATATGATGGTGGCCTATTCAAACCAAGGCGGCTCAAAGCAAAATCAAAAACAAATTCAGCAGTAATCAGAGACTTGCTATTTGCTGACGACTGCGCCCTAAATGCCTGCTCTGAAGACGATCTACAAAGCATCGTCAGTGACTTCTCAAGAGCATGCTCAGACTTTGGCCTTACCATTAACACAAATAAGACTGAAGTCTTATATTTACCTGCTCCTGGGAAAGCCTACTCGGATCCAAGCATCACTATAAATGCAGTGGACAAATTCACATATCTTGGCAGCACACTCTCCAGAAATGGAAATATCGATAACGAAATCAACCTTCGCATCGCCAAGGCCAGTGCATCATATGGCAGACTATCAAACAATGTTTGGAACAGACGTGGTATCACCTCAAACACTAAGCTAGGGGTCTACCGAGCCGTCATCCTACCTACATTCCTCTATGCCTCAGAAACATGGACAGTATACAGAAGACATGCCAAGAAACTAAATCACTTTCACATGACATGTCTAAGAAAAATACTAAATGTCAAATGGCAAGACAGAATGCCAGATACTGAAGTCCTTCAAAGAGCGGGTTTGAAAAGCATCCACACAATCCTGATGCAGTCCCAGCTGCGATGGGCAGGACACGTGTGCAGGATGGAGGACCACCGCATCACAAAACGTCTCATGTATGGCCAATTAAGAGAAGGCAAGCGCTCGCAAGGTGGTCAAAAAAAGCGCTACAAAGACACCCTCAAAGCTTCTCTAATGGAGTTCAACATTGACCCAGGCACCTGGGAGACAGAGGCACATGACAGAGTATCATGGCGCCGCGCTGTGAGATCCGGCGCACAGGTTGCTGAGGAAAAAAGAACAACGCTGGCGAAAGAAAAACGCCAGAGAAGGAAAGCAAGGCAAACGACACTAGCTCCAGCTGGAATTACCTGCCCAGAGTGCGGCCGAACATTCCGGGCTCGCATAGGTCTCACCAGCCACATGAGGAGGCACAAAACCTCAGTGCAAAGCCCTCAGCCCACTGGATGACAAAGTGGTCATCATCGAACCACGATGGACGAACTATATATGTTGAAAAATTACATATAAAGGATGATACTGTAATATCTAGTATTCACAAAGAATTTTTTTAAATTTCATTTTTAGCAACAAGAATAGTACATCTTGATCACAAAAATGTATCTTTGGTTAAGATAGACATTATCATAATCAGAAAGTATCAAAAAAAAACAACAACTTTTTATTTCTAGCCAGACACTATAGGTACCTCAGAGGGTACAAACCTTCACTTTTGGTGCCAAAATCTTCTTATCGAGAGTTTTCAAGTTGAGGACAAAGAGGGCGGTACTTTAAATAAGCAAATATTTCCGATTTATTAGACCCACTATAAAAACAACAATAAACTACACCACCCATATTTCTATTCATGCTTACAGTACTCCCATACAATGGCCTACTTTTCAACAAACAAATTAAAATAGACGTTTGATTTATACTGTACAAAAATGAGTATTAGAACAAAAGATGGGGGGAGGAGGCTTTACATATTGAGACTAAAAATATTGCAACTACCAACAAATAGTTTTGAAGTCTATTTACAGATAGATAATAACTATTATTTCAAAAACAATAATTTTCACCTAAAACAAGTTATCATTAATTAGCTTTAGATTGTCAAATATACATTTTTAGTGAAAAAAATATTCAACGAAGTCTCATATAGAATGCAAAATTTTAGAATCAAAATCATATTAATGAAGACACCAATCCAGAAAAAAAGGTTAAACCAATTAATTTTAAAAAAATCATCAATAATCAGTTAGGAAAGGTTCAGATATTACTTAATGACTAAGGGGGTCACCAGTAATACAAATTTATGATTTGTTACCAAGTGATAGAGGGTCTGAAGATTATATATATATATATATAACAAAACAAAAAATATTCAAATGAAATAACAGGTGCAGTGGCCGAGTGACTTTTGTGGGTCTGACTTGCATATACGCTATACCAAAGATTTTTTTAAAATGTGTAGTCGTCAAATGCACTCATCAAAGATAGACTTTCCTCTTCAAACACCCAGGCATAAAAATTTCTCCAGAATAGGGTAGTACAGCCATAGGAAGAAATGTTCTATAAGATAACGCCATAATCATTTAATGACTGGAGACTGGAGACAGCAAATAAATAACTATTAAAACAATGTATAATTATTTAATATGCTTCAACAGCTCTGGCATTATGATTATTTTTAATGTAAGCACTTGGGTTGGAGCTACCTCACCATAAGTGGCCTGAGTTGAGGCTTGTGTGTTTATAAGTTAAGTTACCCTTACAGACCTTGTGATCTATAGAGCAGATGATGCTAAGGTCATCTGTATCTTTGGCCCACGGTTAATGAGCAGTAATATGTCATATGGCCAGAACAACGAACAACAACTTTTACTTTCCCTAACAAAGTCAGGTACGATACCCATTAGAGTTGAGTGGACGCAGGTGTGCCATAAAAATCCTAAATTCAAAATCCCAGTCTTCACCTAGGATCCCAGGTTTGGAAGCCACATTTGAAAAAGTAATACAATTGTATGTTTTGCTTTTAAGATAAAACCTAGAATTTTTTGTATATCTATAACCTTTTAGGTTCTTCCTTATGCTCAGTATGATACTTTACAGCTTCTAGAACTGTCATTTATTGATATTTATATAATATCACTCTAGATCTAAATTAAGACTTAAGAGGATAACATAGATAGATGTCACAGTCATAATTATAGTCAATTTTATAATAGTTTGCCATTTAAGCTAGATCTAGAATCTAATAATGTTGTGATAATGCTAGACCCTGAAAGATTACACTAGATTTCACTAGAATGACTAAGTCACTAGATCTAGATTCTAGGCCTAGGTCTAGAAAGTCACTATGACACTAGATCTAGATCTACAATAGCTCAGTGATTAACTTTAATCTACGATACTAAGTCCTAAGAAACTAGTACAATGTAATCATTACCTTTATTAATAGTATAGTATAGATCTAGACTCTAGATACTCTAGATTGTGAATCTAGATTCTAGAATAGATCTATATCTATAATAATCTATATTATCTAGAGATATAAATAATGATAATCTCGTCTATACAATAATTATAGATATAGACGACTAGATTCTAGATCCATATTTTCAGATTCCAGATAGATTGTTAAATACTTTATACTTTATATGATAGTGATAGTCATTATAGTAGAATTTAAATTTAAAGTAGATAGATCTTATAACAATAATAATAAATAATCTATCTATATTTACTATAATAATATTTTTATACACTAAGACACCTTTGACTAGTCTAAAATCTCTATGTATAATAATAATAGTATAATTAAATAATAGATCTATATCTATTCTAGATCTAAATTACTTTAATTAGATCTAGACTATTCTAGACATCGACTCTATCACTCATTTTTGAGATTACTAATTTAGAATTTAGTAATTAGAATCTATATTTATAAAGATCTAGATCTACTTATCTAGATCTAAATCCTAGAGTCCTAGATTTAATAGATATATTTATTAATTATTATTAATAATGTATTTAATTATTAATTTTATTTATAATTATAAATATTGATGATAGATCTAGATCTATCTAGATCTAGAAGTCTAGTATCTAGACTAGATTGATAAATTGTAATCTAGATAGTAGATATATAGAAAAAATAGATCTAGACTCTAATAATCTAGATTATTTTTTTATAGATCTATCTTAGTATCTAGAATCTAGATTCCTAGATCTAGATGCTAGATCTCTGTGAAGTATGTTTAGTATGTATAAATGTATCGTTGTATCTACTATCAGTAGTATCAGTAGGTCTACTATATGACTAGATCTATATCAATAATCTAGTCTATATACTATATAATATAATTATTATTACATAAATCTATAATTATAATGACAATGATATTATAAATATTATTATTGATATTGTGATTATTCAATTATTGTCAATAATATTGAATAATATAAATATTCAAAATTTATTTCATTATATTGTCAAGTCTTGAGTCAACCCTCAAGTCAATAATTAATAATAATATTATTATTAATTAATATTCAATTTATATTGTGAATAATTGTGACAATTGTGACTATTGATGACAATATTGACATTGATTTGATTGATGATTGATCTAGATAGAGTCTACTATAGAGAGTCTACTAATACAATAAAAATAATAAAATATAAATCTTAAATCTAGAATTTTATTTGTTAAAACATTGTCTTAAGTCTTGATAACTTACCAATGTTTACAATTCGAATTCCTTCATCTTCTTCCAGAAACTTGAGAACCATGGTAACATTCTCAAGCTTCTGTGTTCTGAAATTTGGTCGTTTGTTGACATGTTTAAATTTTTTTCCAGACAACACCTCAATTAAAGAAACAAGTCGCAATCCATCCGAAAAATCTGATTCTAAATCCGCCAACTGCTTATTGACGGTTTTAAGATGCTCATTAGCCCATCTTGTAAATGTATTCTTTTGAATTAATTTCCACTGTGCGTCGTCTGCGAGCTCTCTTTCCGCCGTAGTCATCTCTTCCTCCTCATCCCAATCGGGGTCTTCCGCGGTCTGCATGGTGCTGCTATATTTATTTCCCTTTAATAATAAGCCGGCGGTGTATACAGAGTTTTATAGTCGTGAATAACAATCCTATCTCCTCTCAATGACGTGCAGAACTTGTGCCGAAATATCAATCTGTTTGGAAAAGGGAAAATATATTTGTATGAAATGTGTAAACCTATTTATCTAAACAGGAAAAACAAATACGTGGGTTTTAAAATTGTGCGTCTATCTATCCGTACATGTTTCGTATAGAATGAACAAGGGAGTAGAGTTCTTAAGTGCCTGTTAAGTGGGCAGGCTTGACCACTGGGATCTACAGGCGTTACACAGACTATTATATGTATATGGACGTGTGAGCGCAAGTGTTTAAGTTGTGTTTTTGCACTAAAAAGTATAATACGCTTGTAAAGTTTCCCCCGCTTTTTTTCTAATAGGTTACCGGTATTTAAAAAAAAATCTCCAAAACTGCCATAGCGTTACGTTAGCTATTAGTAGCCTCATATTACACAGATAAGATCGTTTCATTGATGCATTGAAATTGAAGCATGTTAATGGAAAAATGTATTAAACAGTCATATCATGTGTCAAACATTTCAATAAATATGTGAATGTCGTTGGATTTTTTTTTTACCTGTAAAATCTGATTTAGAATGATAAAAAAAATTATCTTAGCATACACAACAATAGAATGACTTGAAGAGATATATATATATAGTAAAGTAAAGTGGTATTATACCTAAGATCATTAAGACCTTAGAAAGTTCATAATTAAAAACCCATGTAGCGATAATAATTAAGGAATAAGGATAACGACACATATAGTCTCCCACTCCACCCCGATAAATATATACAAGCAAATAAAATTTTGAATTAAAACTTGTTTAAAAAAAAACAAAGGCTTTCAATGTAATGAGATTTTCAAATAGATTTAAATATTGTGAATCGCAACAGTAATTTTGACAAATTCTAAAATGATAATTGTTTTACAGGTTGACATCTTAGCCGACATCGTTAAAATGATTTCGAGTGCTAAGGGGCAAGGGAGATAAATCTTCTTTTTTTTTTTTTGTTGTTAAAAACTTTTGAGACGATTGAAGTGTGATTAATTTTTAAAAAATCTAGACTGTATTGTGTGAAGCCTGAACCCCTATTCTAGATATTTATGATTAGTTGACGTAGTTTAATAAATTTATTTTTGTTGTTGTTGTTGTTTTTAGGTTATACTAGCTCTTTTTTTTTTCACGAAACGTGTTAAATGAAGGTGGAATAACCTTAAGGTTCACTAATAAATAGCTTTGCTGGATCAGACATGGGAGACGACCACATGACAGAGACAATCTTAAAGTAGGACGATGTATCAGAAGTGCCCCAATAAGCGCTATATATCAGGCACCATTTCGCCCTCACTTGCTTAGAGGAAAGTAACTGGCATCAGATGGCCTCTGAAAGAGACAGTTGGGCAGCTCTCACAAAAGCCGCGGGACAAACATTTGACTGAGATCTAAACAAGCTCTAGCTTTAGTAAATCTATGTTGTGTTAAAATGATTCAAAAGAAAGGCAGAAACAACACCACCGCAGTAGTACTAAATGCGAACAAAATACATGCCTCATCCCATGATTCCTCACTTGTGGGACCCCTAGCTATTAAATTTACACCTAGGTTTCATGTGTTACTAAGTGCGTGCGAGAAGTGCTGCCCATTTCCGGCCTAGCCTACAACCAACGTAGGCCTATTCAACTACATGTTGCAAACCAACCTCTCCTTTCATACCACTTCTATCAAACAACAACAACAATGCTAAGATGATAACTGAAAAAAATGGGTCGCAAACCCAATGTCGCACAATTTCTAAAGGGGTTATGGATAAGTCTAAACCCCACCTAAGGATAGGTTAATAGATGGATATGTAGACAGACAGGTAGGCAGGCAAGCAGACAAAGGGAAGGACGCGCGGACGGGCATGCAGACAGACGAACAGACAGTCAGACAGGTAGATAGATAGATAGACAGATAGATAGATAGATAGATAGATAGATAGATAGATAGATAGATAGATG
>JADKLZ010000687.1:28210106-28256472 GCA_021533235.1 Biomphalaria straminea | reverse complement strand
GTTATATGTGTGGGTTGTCTGGTCAAGAAGTTATCTGTGTGGATTGTATGGTCAAGAAGTTATCTGTGTGTATTCTCTGGCCAATATATTATCTTGTGGAATTCTAGAATTTTCTCAGCAACTAAAAGACATTCCTGTGACTTTGTGACACTTGAAACAGAAGAACCAGAACCAGAATGTTAGAGACAAACACTGTCTGTGAACCTTATAATCTAGGAAAGTGAAGACAGGCTGTGACAGTGAACACTGCACGATAAGCAAGAGTGACATTTGCATTTATTGTGATCATCTCACACCCTTCGTGACCTGTATTAGCAGTATTGCATCATTTATCTTTTACCTTGTTTTTTTCGTAGAGTTGCATCCCTTAGCTTCGTCACACCATATAAATTTAGATCTATAAATAACATCAAAATTTTATTCTAAATGAACAGAAAACTAAAATGGCCATCACTATTTTTAACGTCTTTTCTTCACTTACACCTGTCCGTTAGTCTGTTGGGTCACCATATCTAATCTGTCAAACGTGCTTCTCCATTTAGTCAATAAAAAAAGTCTCTTCTGTAGACGGGCTTGTCCGTTCCTTAGTGTTGTCCTACATTCGTTTCCTCTGTTCGCCTCTCTTTTACCGGATACTGTTTCCTGCAGAAAAGTCTTTGCGAGCCCTGTGGATCTCATCATATGTCATATCATCAGGTTCAATCTCTTCACGCAGCACGAGTTTATAAGCAAAATTTCAGTTCGTCAGGATAATGAAAAATTTTCGTAATAAATTATTCAAATTTTGAGTTATTATTTTTTTTATATTATTTTCTTTTTAGTCTATAACGAAGGTTTGCGTTAAAATGTAGGAATTGAAAGAAAACATCTGAGATGACGTACAAAAACAACTTGCTCGTTTTAAAATGAGCTATGCGGCTAAAAAGGACTGAAGATACGGCAATGCAGTCACTGCAGCCGCCCGTCCTACGCCACGCCCGCAAAGGCGAGGGGGTCACGCAACTGTCTAAACAGACTAAGAGAAATGTTTAATGATCTACTAATGACTAATATGTCATTAAAGTAAAAAAAAGTAAAGTGTCCCTTTCAGACCTTTCGATCTATGGGGCAGATGATGTTAATAAGGTCATCTGTTTCTTTGGCCAACGGTTAACGAGCAGGTTGTTATGTGGCCAGCACAACGACCAACCGCCTTTACTTTCCCCAACTTAAGTCAGGTACCCATTAGAGTTGGGTGGACTCAGGGCCACCCTAAAAATCCCAAGTTCAAAATCCCAGCCTTCAGTGGGTTTCGAACCCAGGACCTCAGCTTCGGGAGCCAAGCGCTTAACCATTCGACCACCGCGCCCCCTAAAATATGTCATTAACTTAACAATAATCAAGACCATATTTTTTTTAAGTCTACAAAAGAGGGTAGAGGTCACACAATAGAAGGGTAGGGGCCTCTAAAAATAGGTTAGTGCCCCACAAACGAGAAAAAAAAAGGGGGGGGGCTCTACAAATGCAAAAGCCTAAAAATACTTTAACCCGCCAGTGAGTCGGAATATAATAAAAATATGTTACATTTAGTAACAATGTTCTTTTTTTTTTTTTATTCCTATTTAAGGGAGACAATGATGAAATGCAACGTACAGATGTGAACAATGTCGGGTGCTTATGTCTTAAGAGTGTCAAGAGAGTGGACAGACGCATGAAGAGTGTCTGTTAAGGTTGTCACAAATATGCTGAAATGGCAACTTACAATCTTAACAAGTTTGCGCATTTCTCCAAGGCCCACTTGAATAATGAAAAAAATATATAACGCCACCCTCCAATCCCATCCAAAATAAAAAACAACAACAACAACAGAAAACAACACATACACACAAACAATATCTGTAGAACAGCTGGAGATTTACAAAATAAGCATGCAAAGAAAATACACATGTAAAAATATTACGGTGTTAAAAACGTTTGCTACACCGGCCGGCAAGTCGCGCGACAAGTGACATGTCACCCGTGCGTGACGTAATCTCGCGGGTTGACAGTAGGCCCACTACATAGACAAATACGGTGAAAAAGGAAATGATTGCATAAATCATGTGAAATCTAGACTAGGACAGAGGACATTTTCTACGTATTTTTGTCCTGGCGTGATGAAATAATACGCTATTATTCTTAAGTAAAATCTAAGCTCATTAAAGTCAAATTTCTAGCGACACGCCGACGTTTTCTCCCTTTTCCAGAGGGTAATTTAGAATTAAATACATGTTGACTAGTTAAGAAATTAGACATAACATTTGAAATTACACAAGGATGCTATCGAGGCCGAAATTCTTCTCAATTCTAAAGCAATAAAAAGCGAGGGTTGCCTCTCTGAAGAATATTCGATGACGATGGCACCTGGACTAGATGAGATACTATAAAATAACATAATTTTTTTTATTATTTTAGAATTAAAATATATATACCACCACCCACACAGTGTCATTCATATTCAGTCCATGGGCGTAGACAATTTTTTTCGGGGGAAGTGGTATTTGGGGAGGGGATTTTTTATTTCCCTACACACACATATATATATTTCTTATTTCTTATAGTTTAACTTTACTCCCGCCCCCCCCCCCCCCTCCCAAAAAAAAAAAATCTGATTCAATAGACGAAATACATTGTTTTGAAATTTTGGTAGAGAATTAAGGAAAAATACACTTTTAAAATATTAAATTTAAGCTATCTAAGCATGGAACTAGAGTCTATACTAAGCATACACGAAGACTCGTGGTTTAAAAAGAAAGGGAAATAATCATTTTTTTATGCTTTTAAAAAATCCTTTTTTTTTTTTTTACCGAAATTATTTTTCTTACCAAAATATCTATTTACAAATATCTATCTCCAAATTTATAACCTTTTAAGATATGTACTCGCCATTATATTAAAAAAAGTTTCCAATACATAATTAGTGAGAGTTTACGTGTAGGTATTGGAGCTTCGTATCTCCGCCTACGTTGTTTTTCGTATTGCCTGGAGCTTGTGATTTATTTTTAGTCCGTCTGGAATTTATGACGTAATTTGTTTACTCATAAGTCTGGCGAAAGGGGGCGCATTTTAACACTGACGTCATTTGACAATCTTCGATGATTCATTGGAAAACACTTCCAAGAAAACACTTAGTCAGACTACCAAGGAAAACCTAGGAAAAACATTGTTTACTTTAGAAAAGTGTTACAATTGAGATTGACCTACACATAAATAAACACGTACATGCAATCTTTTCTAGATACAATAATTTCTCACATTTAGTTTACCCATCGGAGTCTTAAAGAGTCCGACAAATAGATAGTACATTTCATAAATCTCATCTGTCCATTGACTTTCGTTGTAGGGGTGCAATCCCTCCACTTTTCCCGGTCAGCAACTTTTCGTAGTAGGATATCATAGAGAGAGAAGCCTGTCCATTCTACGTTAGGGGTCGTTCGTAAATGACGTCACGCTCTAGGGAGGGGGAAGGGGGATTGAAAAAAAATGTAACACTTTGTGACAAGGGGGAAGCACGGGGGGGGCCCCGCGATTTTGACACCCCACAAATTTAAAATTGAGGCCCAAAAAAACACAAATAAATAGTTTTTAAATCTTAAAAAAAATTTCGAAAAATAATAACACTTTTTGGGTACTCATTCCAACACGAACTTCTCAAGCAGAAGAAGAAAATCTTCCCGTGTATAATATCGATGAGTATATGGAAACTCTTTGTGGAAAAAATTGATAAGAAATGAATAATTTGAAATAGATTTTTTTTTTATTTTGTGACGTGACGCAGAGCGGGGAGGGGAGGGGTCTGAGAATTTGTGACACTTTGTGACAAGGGGGAAGGGGGGTCAAAAAAGGTCATTTTTTGTGTGATGTCATTTACGAACGACCCCTTATCCAGCTAGATTTTCTTTACACATTAAATATTACCAAGAAGCTGATGTAACTCTTCCAGCTTTTTCCACAGTTTGCTCGTGTTTGATAGTTTTTAAATGGAGTAGTACCGAAGTTTTATTATTTTACGTTGGATTGAAGGGTTCTCGAGTTTGTAAAAATGGCGGATTATCGAGAATGGAATTGATGAAAGAAAAAATACTGAAAATATCTGTTCTTTTCCGTATAATTTGCTTGAGAAAATAAATGTCCAAATAATCTCAAAGGAAGAGAGTTCAACTACGTACTTTATGAAGGCCTAGAGCTCTAACAACACCAATATGTCAATTAATGACTACCGGTACAGTAGAAAGTGTATGGTAATTTAGGCTACTTGATACGAGTGAAGACAGACCTCAGTAATACAGCTATCTATAATAATAATAATTTATAATAATATAATTTATTGCAAAGAGTTAATATAGGTAGTATATTTCTAAACTTCTGCTACATGAAATACTTTCTTTGATGTGTTAAAAAAAAATTGAGGCTTTTACTTGACAAAAAAAAAATAAATACATAAAAAAATAAACGCTTGGTGCTAGTCTCGTTTTCAGAATTCATTAAACCAGACAATGTCATTATTTCTTAGGCCCGTTTTCTACGCAGGGATTATAATTAAAAATATAATAGGCTACCTCTCTCCCATCCCGACAAAAAAAAAAAAGCATGCCAGTTGAGCTGTGTGTTATGCCCCCCCTTTTTTTTTTGTTGTTGTTTTAGATTGAATAGTTTTTCGCCCCTTCATGTTTTTTTTTTTTTTTGTTTTCTATATATTAATCTATTTACCTGAGTTTGACAAAAGCGCGAGTGAAATTCCAGTTCTTCTTGGTGAGTACATGTGAGTCATTAAGAAACGCCTTCACTAGGAGGAAAACACCTGCACATCACGTGACTCACATGAGTAGGAACTTTCCCGTTTTATTGGTAAGTTTTTGGTGCTTTTTTTATGATACATAGGTCTCTCAATAATGAACCGCAACGCCCCCCCCCCCTTTTTTTTTTACCGAACCAAAAATCACGTTCTGAATATTAACACAGCAAGGAGTTTTGGGAGAGATTTTCCAGATTAATTATTGATAGTTCTACTGGCAATTTGATTTCCCTTTTAGTTTTAGTTAAGTGTAAAAATGGGTAGGACCTACACCTTTCAGATGATGCGATCTATAGTGCAAATCTTCTTCTTCCGCGTTCTCATTATTTTGTTGGAGCGTTCAGATAACTAGACCAATATTTGAGATAACTGCGCAGTGGTTTCTAAATCAGGCAGATCTCTGTATAGTTATCTTTCTACAAAGGTGTTACTGGACTAATTGGACCAGTGTCTTGTTCGGGCCTATTAACAAGGAATGCAAAGGAAAGTTTCGCTAATCACACATTTTAGCATCCTTAATATGTTGTCTCCTTCTGTTCAGTCCAGTACTGAGGCGAAAATTAGACGTTGACCATGTCGCGATAATTTATATTATGCTTCGTCTTTCTTGTGATTTCGGAAGAGAGCTTTTAAATTTGTGTTTCTTCATTTCTTCCAAGAGCTATAAGAATGCCTAATGTTTCTATTGGTGTGATTAGTAGATAACATATAAGCACTTTATTGTTATTTGTATGATATTCTATGATACCTTTGTTACAATACATTCACTTATTATAAAATTGATTTCAAAGCAATGTAAGTGTAAAATTATGATTAATAAATTATTGTTCCTATGTATTAAAAATTAAAAATAAAATCTTTTATATTAAGATTTTTAACAATAAGGACAGAATACTAAATAGAGTAAACGTACCATATATATATATGCATATATAAATCAAACTAAAAAAAAACATTTACTTTTTTTATTTTATTTGTTTTTCAGATGTACGGTATATTTAGTTCAAACACATTTAGACATGTTATAATTTTCCCACTAAAAGTTAACCACAGTTTCTGCTCTCTATTTACACTTGTTTTTTGTTTTTAAAAGATACAGTCTACATAAATGAAGAGAGAAATAGCAATACATGTAGTTATGGGTTGTCGACATAATGGAAGCGAAGGAAAACCGTAAGAAATTTAAAGGAGGAAATAAAGCTACAAATTTGAAACCACAGAGCTGAAAAGTGCGTTCAAGTTTATCAAAATACTTCGCTTATTGATCCTTCCTTTAATCTGTACACAACAATCGGCCTACTCCTTCTTCTCTAATGCTATTAGAGCATGGAATGGGTTGCTTGAGCCAGCTAGGAAAACCAGTGACTTAGCAGAATTTAAGTCATTGGTTAACATGCATGACTAGATGCATGACGCTTAGGACGTAATCATCTTCCTCTTTAGAGGAATATCGGTATTATTTTAAGATGAGATTTTAAGATGAGATTTTAAGATGAGATTTAAGATACTCTTTATAGATTTGTCTTTATGTTTTTGAAAATCTCAGATGGCTATTATTCGCATATTTCAAAGTTTCTTAAACTTTTCCAAACATCGCATCTCCAATCCCCCCCCCTCACACCTTTTTTTTTTCAATCACTTACATTCTCGCCCCTCCCCCCTTAATAACCAGTTAAGGAATCGGAGGGTGTGTGCGTGTATGTGTGTGTGTGTGTGTGTGTGATTTCTTGCATTCATGATCATTCGCTTACCTAGTATTTTGCCTTCTAAGAAAATGAAGCTCAAATAAAGCTAGGTTAAGAAGTTTTGGAACTGAGATGCAGTTCTGGGAGTAGCCTACTTTTTGTAACGGACTTGATCTTCAGCTAGATGTCTTGTAGTGAGTTCATTTTTTTTCTTTTAAAGTCAAAAGACGTCAACTCCACTATTTTGCAAGACAGCAAACAGTGGCGTATTAGTTATGGTGAGTTATAGTTTTTAATATCCCCTTGGCCCCCACTTGAGGGGGGCCCCCAAATGAGTGTTTTTTTTACATTAAAAATTAAATATTACGCAAAATGCAGGGGCCCCGTAGAGGTCAAGCCCCCTGGCCCCCAAACGATGGGAAATTTCTAGCTCCGCCTCTGACAGCAAATGGCCTTCGATTTTAGGACTTATTATACACATTCGAGAACAAAGTGATATTTACAGGCAAAGACAGTACGGTACTGGTAAAGTCAGTAAACAGACAACTTAAATCAGCCACCGGTAGACAATGTTTTGTGTGTGTGTGTGTGTAAGCGTATTGAGGTTGGTAACTATGGAAGTCACAGATGGTTACAGTTATATAGGCCTATATAAAAAGACAGGCCCAATATATTTGCCATGTTAATAAATAATGTGACGACTAGAATCGCCTCTTCGATGCTAATATTAGATTCCATGGATAAATTATATAGAATCCTATATATCCATCTTTGTGTTTAAAAAAATAATAAATACAATTTAATTGTGGACCACTAATTTCTTTTGAGGACCCCTACATAATGGGGCCTCTAAAATGTAATAAATGTAGTCGCAAACGAAATAAATACAAAAAAAAGTAAAAATACAGATTTCCTTAGGTCATTCTTTTCAAGTGCTTTTAATAATAAAAAAAAAATTAAAATTGTAATTCGATCGTTAACAAAATATATTTTTAAAAAGGTAAAATTTTACAGTGTTTTTAATAATAATAAAAAAAATTAGCGTCACGAGCAGGATTCGAACCTGCGCGGGAAAATCCCATTGGATTTCGAGTCCAACGCCTTAACCACTCGGCCATCGTGACACACTAAAATTCGGCTCGTCAAAATTATTTAATTCCAAGGCACTCATATTTGATTCGCAAGTATTTTTTTTTTAACCATTGTAGCGCTTTCAAATTTCTTGCATTTGCAATAACATCCAGAAGTAGATTTAAATCTATTTCAATACCTAGATCTAGTTTTCTGCGTTTTTTTGTTCTTATCTGTTTTTTTTAATGCAACATAAACTTACATAGATCTAGAATAATCTACATCTTGCTTGTCTATAATATGCCTTGTAATTTCCCTTTGCCTTGAACTAGAATTTACTAGATCTAGATCTATATAGAATCTAGATCTTCTAGATTCTATGTCCAGTCAATCTCATCTAGCATCAAAGTCCAGAAGGGATGAACGGCGTCCCTCTGGCATCACCAGATTTATTGAAGAAATGCTTTTGGCTTGAAAAAAAAATATTATAGTTAAAGCAGCTGATGATTATTGATTATAGAATAGTTGTTTAGATCCACTACATGGATCTAGACCAGGGGTGGGCAACCTTTTTCAACAGAGGGCCGCATTAATAAAATTTGGGGACTAGGTGGGGCGCACATATATATATATATATATATACTTTGCTTGAAAAGATTTAAGATGCACATAGTGTCATACATTTCATGTGTAGGCTACAAACAACAAATTACAATGCTTCCGATGATAAACATGAAGTCTGTCTTCAACTCTTCATTAGTGATATTACGAAAGGGTCACAGTCAATGTCCATCAAGGAACCTAACAATTTCTTCCTTTAGATTCCATATTGATCTAATAATTTGCCAGTGAATACAACTGTGTTACCAAACATTAGAATGTTTTAATTCCAAATCTTCACATACTTTTCGGAACTGCCAGTCGGGGCCGGCCTAGGATAATTGGAAGCCATAGGCGAAGTGAATTTGGTGGCCCCGAATAAAATAAGCATATACAAAATAAAGGAAAAAAATATATTTTGCAATTTATTAAAGGCCTAGTGTACTTCGAACAATAACATTGAGTACAAGTTTCGCTATTCCTTTTCTGTAATGTCAAACTGTGGTTCCTGTGCGAGCCATTTAACAATCATGGACCTTGGACTTCAGCAACACACTTTTACTATGCCTAAGGACGGCCCGTAATTATAGAATTTCTTTATTATATTTGTCACAATTTTGTGAATTTAATGTAGCTATGTGTAAACTTTCCAGTTACTAGTTTATGGTTGGAATATTTTCTTTATTGTATGTATTAAAAAAGTTTTTTTTCTGTCAAAGCTCCATCAGTTGTTACCATTGCCATCTTGTACAAGCCAACCCAACTCTTTCAAAATAGTTCTCCATAGCATTTATAAATACTTGACAAGACTTATTTTTTTAATGAATTTATAATAGTATTGCTATTAAATATTATCTTTGTTTTTTTTTTTCAAAACTCTTTAGAAAGACGTTTAGAGACAATGTTTCTTAGCCTCTCCATTACAAATGATAAGAATCAAAAGTTTCAATAATGTCTATAGATATTTACAATGATTTATTTAGGTTTTCGAGGGCCGCATTATAACACTTCGGTGGGCCGCATGTAGCCAGCGGGTCGTAATTTGCCCACCCCTGATCTAGACTAATCTATAGGTGTTCCTGGAGTCACAAACCTTGTTTATTAGTATAATTATAATATTAGCAGAAGTGAAAGATCATGTTCATATAATCTGTGGCATTTTACGTCTCTATAGACGATCTTTTCCCCTTGCAAGCTCTTGTGTGACTAAAGAGGCCGATCCTTGATACACAGCTGCGATCGCAGGTTGGGCATATGTAGTCACCAGGCGCCGTTGCACTTTCACCCTTCTTTCTGCTTCTGTTGTGTATGGCATCTGCAATCAAAGACCCCTTCTTTATGCTCTCTCTCCAAGTGGATCTATCTTGTGCCACCTCTTCCCAGTTGCTGGTGTCGATCTTAAAGAGCTTCATGTCCCGTTTGCATACATCTGTATAACGTAAGAGTGGACGACCAGCGGCTCTTCTGCCTTCTATTAGATCGCCATACAGAATATCCTGTGGGAGTCGACCTACTGGCATTCTACGAACGTGGCCAAGCCAGCCAAGGCGTCTGCTGCTGATAACAGAGCGGATGTCCTGGCAACCTGCTCTTTGTAACACTTCCTCGTTGGTTATCTTATCTTGCCACCTTATTTTAAAGATCCGCCTTAGGCATCGGAGGTGGAAGACATTCAGCTTTTTTTCCTGCCATGAGTATGTTGACCACGTTTCACTTCCGTATAGCAAGGTGCTCAATACACAGGTCCGGTAAACTAGAGCTTTAGTGCTGTTAGTCAGCAATATGTTGTCCCAGACTCTTTTCTGCAACCGTGACATGGTGGCCATTGCCTTGGCTATCCTGTTGTTAATGTCATTATCCAGTAGAGTGTTGTTGGATATGATGGAGCCAAGGTAACAAAAGTTGTCTACGATCTCTAGTGGTTGGCCATTAATGTTTATTTGAGGTGCAGCATTAGTGTTTTGTACAAGTACCTTAGTCTTGCCCTAACTGATGTTTAAGCCGAACTTCTGGCAAGCAGCAGATAGTTTGTCAACTAGGAACCGTAGCTGGGTATCAGAATCAGCCACAATAGCTGCATCATCAGCATACAGGAGTTCCCTGATGAGTAACCTCCTGACCCTGGTTTTAGCCCGCAGCCTTGAAACATTGAATAGCTTTCCAGAGGATCTTGTATGGAGAAACACACCATCGTTTATGTCGTTGTATGCGTAATGCAGTAGACAGGAGAAGAATATGCCAAACAGAGTGGGTGCGAGCACACATCCCTGCTTGACACCACTGCAGACCTCAAAAGGTGCTGATTGGGCTCCATTAAATTTGACAGTGCATTTAGTTTCCTCATGGAAGCACTCAATGAACCTCAGTAATTTGGGAGGGCAACCTATTTTCCTTAGAAGTTTGAAGAGGCCACTTCTGCTGACCATATCAAAGGCTTTAGTCAAATCAACAAAAACAATGTAAAGGGGTCTGTCTCTCTCTCTGAATTTCTCCTGCAGTAGTCGTAGAGAAGATATCATATCTATAGTGGATCTACCACTCCTGAATCCACACTGAGACTCGGGGTAGACTCTAGAAGCTATCACTTGCAGCCTAGATAGTGCCACTCTTGCAAAGATCTTGCTCGGAGGAGGTTTGGCCCCAAGATGTGAGGCAGGCATGGCCCGTCGGCGTGCGGACACGCCCTGCTGCCCACAAACCAAACCCCTAGCTATAGGTTAATAGCCGCACTGCCTTGTGTGTGTCCCAGTAAGGTCTAAGGCTAAGGGAGTAAACCCTAACAGAAAATCCGGTCCTGGAGCCCCGTAGGCGGGGGGACAGTAGTAAGACTACTGCCCTTTGGCAAACTCCTGCAGCCACCTGTCCCCAAATTGTGATGGCTTGCCATCCCTTTGGACCCGGTCAGTATGGAAGAGAGGCGTGTGCTGACGTGTGGGCAGCCCAGCATTCGCAAATTTACCGCCCAGGCTTTCCCCCAGCAATGGAGAGGTCACTCCATCTCTGACTGAAATGTCTTTGAAAAAACACGGAGAGTGGTAGTTACCGGTTATAAGTTCCTAGCTGATTGGCGTAAGCTGGAACGCCAGGGACCACTCTTGACGGTAGGAGGGGATTTTTAGCCTCACTGGATAGCTACTGCCTGCCTTAAGCCGAGCAGCCCTCGGACAATATAGTGCTATCCCGCCACGGCTTGCCGCACCACTGGGTGCTTGGTGCTAAGACAAAATCAAAAAGCAAGCTGCTCACCCGCACCTGCCAATACAATCAAAAGAAAACCGCCAATTTTAATGCGTTTTGCAAGCTGGAACATACGGACAATGTGTCCTGGCTTCAATACTGACCCTGAACTCGTTACTGACATGCGTCAAACAGCTATCATCGACAGAGAACTCAGCAGACTAAACATTGATGTGGCCTGTCTGCAAGAAACCAGACTGGCAGACAGTGGATCTCTTACAGAAAGCAATTATACTTTCTACTGGAAAGGAAAACCAGAACAAAGCCCTAGAATACATGGCGTCGGCTTTGCAATAAGAAAAAGTCTCGTCCCCTGCATTGCGATGTTTCCCATTGGCAATGAAAGAGTAGCACACATGAAATTTGCATCAGCGCAAGGCAAAGTTAATATAATCTGTGCTTACTCACCAACCCTTGCTGCATCGGAAGAGGACAAAGACAGATTCTTTCAAGCTCTAGAGGACGTAATTAAAAGCATTCCAAAGTCCGAGCACCTCTATATAAATGGAGACTTTAATGCCCGTGTTGGCGATGACAATGATGCATGGCCAAAATGCTTGGGACCTCATGGTGTTGGCAAAATAAACGACAATGGCCAAAGGCTACTCGAGTTCTGTAGCTCTCATGAACTGTGTGTAACAAATACATTCTTCTCTGGCAAGGAACGCCACAAAGTCTCTTGGCAACACCCACGCTCAAAAAGGTGGCACCAGCTTGACCTCTGTATCACCCGTAGGACGGATCTGAAAAGTGTCATCCACACCCGCTCATACCATAGTGCGGACTGCAACTCAGACCATTCACTAGTGCTAAGCAAGATCAAACTACTTCTCAAGAAGGCCTATACTTCCACTCAACCTAGAACTAGACGAATTAACGTCAACCATGTAGGTGACCCAGAGAAGGCTGCACTCTTTGGCGAGCTCCTGAACAGCTCAATCCCCTCGCTAAGTGATGAAGAAGATATCTCTATCAGATGGGAGAAATTAAGAGATGTAATCTACAGTTCGACAATCACCGCCTTTGGGCCTCAAAAACACAAAAATGCAGACTGGTTTGAGGCAAATCTAGCACTTATGGAACCTTGCATCGAGAAAAAGCGATCTGCACACCTCGCTCACAAGACAAAGCCTAGTCCAAAATCTTTGCAGGCCTTCAAAAGCGCTAATAAAGAGGCGAAACAAATGGCTAGACAATGTGCAAATAACTTTTGGAGGGATACCTGCAACAAAATCCAAGAAAGTCTCTACTCAGGAAATAGTAAAGCTCTGTTTGATGGCATTAAAGCGGCTCTGGGTCCAGGAGTGTCAAAGCCTGCCCCCCTTCTATCCAAATCTGGAGAAAAGATTACAGATCAAACCAAGCAGCTAGAACGATGGACAGAACACTACCTCGATGTCTATGCCACACAGAATACAGTAGACGATGCCGCCCTGGCTTCTCTATCAGATCTTCTAGTACTGGAATGCCTAGATGAGCTTCCGAGCCTTAGTGACCTCAAAAAAGCAATTAACTGCATGAAAAATAGAAAATCTCCAGGAAGTGATGGTATCCCAGTGGAAGTAGTTAAAGCCAACGAATCACTCCTGCTCCCCGAACTCTATACTCTCCTCTGCCGTTGTTGGGAAACAGGTCATGTCCCTCAAGACATGCGTGATGCTACTATTGTCACAATATACAAGAACAAGGGGGATAGGAGTGACTGCAACAACTATAGGGGTATCTCTCTCCTCAGTATCATATAATAAAGACATGGCAAACTCTAGCTAGCAAGACATAGCATGCCAGATTTATTTAGATCTACTGTGTAGTGCAGTTTATTACAGGCATGTCCTGATTTAATGGAGGGCACAAATATCCACAAGAAAGGGGCCCTCAAAAAAAAAAAAAATTAAAAATGTCATAATTGTGAAGGGTCAGAAACTTTATTTTTTTTACATACAGTATACTATTTTCACATTTGTTTTTTTACAGACAATACTTTAAATAGATCTATATGCTTGGCAAACACTGCCATGGTAAGAATAGTCTGCTTTTTGTAGTAGCTCAAAAATATACTAATTTAATATTTTTTTACTAAAAGAATGAAAAAAAGATTAAATACACAAGTATTTTATTTCTTTCTTCTGAAATATTTAATGCATTTAGATATAAGTGTTGTTATTATAATAAGTGGGGTTTAATTATTTATTTAGAAAAAATGTAGGGGCAGCCACTTTTTTTTTCTACAGGAGTCTTTCAGTTTAGGGCACGTATCTAAGTTGTTGAAATTTTATCCAGCTCAGCATCTCATGCTCCATTGTGTGGTATTGTATCCATCTGACAGGTTGTTACAAGATATTCTTGAATGTGGGAATTACCCAGACTTTGAATACTTTGTTTTTGTTTATCATTAGTACCTAAACATTGAAATTAATTGAAAATAAAGAGTAGTCAAAGTATTTGTTTAGTTAAAACCTGGTAGGCATGAACATATTTAAGACAGTAATGCTCAGTTGAAGATATTGATGAATTGTTTAATGAAGAATGATAATTTGAAAAAAAAAAATTTTAATAAGACAATACTAATCATATTAATTTGAAATTTTAAAATAAAACTACAAGATAAAGGAACTGACTTTCATTTGTCCATTAAGTGTAAAAAAAAATTTAAATCAAGTTAAATACACAAATATGATAATATAATCAATCCAGTTTTATTTATAATATTGCAAATAAATAATGGCATTAAAACAACTCAATAACAGATTTAACCTTTTGTACATTAACCAAAAACCAAAAAAAAAAAAAAAAAAAAAAAAATTGGCCCCCCCCCCCAAAAAAAAAATGAAAATATAGACATGAGCATGTAATGGAACTTAGGCATCATTATATAATTAATAGGTCTTCAAAACAAGAAGCACATAAAATGATTTCACTAATCATTACTTAAATGTATACTATTTTTAGATTTAATATTAGTAAATGCAATAAACATATAATATCAAATTATAGGAAACAAAATAAAATAGATTAAATAATAATTAACATTTGAGAATTAAAAAAAAAACACAAACTAAACAAATACTGTTCAATAACTAGATCTATTCTAATGAACTATTAGAGAACTACTTAAAACATTTCTTGGTTAACTAGTCACTAAAGATTTTACATTTGTTGCAATGAATACAATAAAATATAAGAATAAAATAATTGTGAATACATATTTAAAATTTATCTCAGATAAAAGCATGAGATAAAAAAACACTTTTTTTTATATGATTACACATAGAATTTAAAAATAAATTCTTTATTTTTTATATATTTTAAAACTAAAACATCACCAACCAGGATTCATGTTGGGAGCTATAAAAGCAGGTTGGCAGATTTAGAGTTAAAGCATTTACAAGTAACAACTTTAAACTAAAAATCTACAAAATGTTGTTGCAGACTTCAAACTTTTACTGTGATGTAAGGTACACTAAAACTTTAAAACTCAATGATATATAGAGTTTTAAAAAAAATATAAAGAGGTGACCCCCAGTCTTTCCACCCATGGGTTGGCTGCATGGTAAGTAATGCTGGAATATTTTCAGCACAAATAATACAAGCTAGGAAGTATAACCCATCAACAATCAGAATCCTACCTACCTCCATACAAAATTAAAATGTTGCCAACATGGACAGTTTAAAGCATACCAAGAACTGCAATGACATGGAGGCCAATACGAGGAAAACGCAAACAGGGACATCCTCGCATAACTTGGCGTCAAACCTTCATGGAGGACCTCAGAACAGTGGACACCAGATGGGAGGAGGCTGCAGACATTGCCAATGACAGATCATTATGGAGACAGCTTGCCGCCCAATGCGCCGAACGGCGCGGGAGGACCTAAGTCTAAGTAAGTAAACATGGACAGACCATACAAAACAAATAGCAGCTTTTCCCTTTTCAACTAAGAAAATTAGTTGGAATCATTGATTTGAATATATTTATTGGAGAAATTCACTTATATTCACTAATTACAATTGGTATAAGCTTCCAAAAAGATGTTTTATTACAGTAACCTGATTATAATATATTTAACTTCTTTATAATTTAACCGGATGACTACATTGTAGACTATAGTAAGTGGATGATACTAATTACAATGCCAGTAAAAGAAGTCATAGAAACACATTTTTAACATTTATTTCATTAGTATTTAGTAATACATTTTTCCTTGGACTAAGTCATTTCAATAATGTATAGGCATACATTAGAAAACAAAAGTAACATAAGTTAAGAAAGCCAGCATTGTGTTTTGGACAAACATGAACACTAGTCTAGACTAATTTGCCAGTCATACCTAAAGTTACCTCATAGACAATAAATACATTTGTTTGTTTACAGGTAAGAAAAATGAAGGGCATTTAACATTTTATTTTCAAGACTATAGATCCCATTGGTTCCTAGCAGGAAATTCTAAAGTCTGCAAATAAAAACCCACAAATTGTAAAATATATAAAATATTTAAATACAAGTTGTTAAGTATTGAATTAAAAAAAGGTAATATAAACTAATAACAAAAAACATCAATAATATTAAATCTACAAAAACTAAAAAATTTTGTAAAGTGTGTTGTTTAAAAAATTAATTAAAAGTATGAATACCAATATTAAGAATGGAAGACTAATTGAAATAACAAAAACAAAAGAAGGGAGTCTTCTAAAGTTAAATTCTACAATAAAAAATATTTAAATAAACATCAAGTTCACTAAAAATGATTTTAGATTAAACTAAAAACAAATTCTTTAAAGCTATGCAGGCTTATAATTGCTATTTATAACATACCTAGTTTTATCTTATACATGTAAAATGTTTTTTTTATATAGGCCTATATATAATTTGTATACTTCAGTATTTCAAAAGCTTATTGTATATGTTAACGAAGTGCACATCTAGAAATCCCTTTCTTTATTTTGCTTCCCGAGAAATAAGGACAATTCAATACATTTTAAAATGATGGCTACTTTGCAAAGAGACGTAATTGTCTGCTCAAACAAAAATCCTTATGTTATCGAAAGCTCTAATATTTGTAAATTGATTTTTTATTTGTAAAATGATTTGGGTGGGCTAGCTGGATTGTTGCATCTGACTTAACTGTAAGCCTAATGAACTTTGATTGAAATACAATTTTGATTTAGATAAGTATAAAAAAAAAGATAAAAAAAAGCAAGCTTAACATAATCAATCCCACATTTTAAAAATACTAAATGAGACACAATGGATCCATTAATAGAAAGCTAGTCATAAATGACAAAGAAGCTAATTTTCTAATACACCTGGAATAACTACCCTCACTTTTCTAAAACATGGTTTCTTACTCATGCAGACAATCTAACAACTGATATTTTACAGCTGTACAGAATTAGTGCCATTTTTCTTCTACCTCATTTTACATGTTGGAGGGTTCAGATCAGTAATCCTAAATGTGAGGTGAACTGCTCAGTGGTTTCCAGATCAGGCAGTTCTTCGTATTGTTTTTGTTCTATAGGTATGTTTTGGGGCCAGAGTCTTGTTCGGGCCTCTTCATAATGCTATTTCTTGTGCACATTTATATTGAACATCTTCAGTAAAATGAAAATATTGTTTGTGTAAGCTGAACAAAAACTTAGTTTAAAAAAATTGCTTACAGAAAGGAAAAGATTTTAAAATCTGATAGGAAATCTAATATGAATAAATGTAATTCATCTAGTAAAATGTATTCTTTTTCATAATTAATTTTATTTTTGTACAATATGAGTGGTTTCTCTTACTCTACAAGGTTCTTCTAACAAATAACAAGTCTCTTAAGCACTTTATAAGTAAATCACAACACACTTTATTTAACAATTACAACATTTTAATCCATAATCATTGGGCTAGGCATGATCAATATGAAAATGTAAGATGTTATCAAGTAAACTCATAACTGTTATTTATTTAAAACAAAGAAATTTAATATTAAAATCACACTAAGAGCATAAATTCTAGTTGATTGTAAGATTTATAATATTAAAATATATTATGACTCACAAAAAAAAAAAAACTTAATGTTTCTCATTAAGACTAAGAGGCAGAGCAGGTGATGTATAGTTCAAATGTTTCTGTGAACAAGTTTTAATGAGAGTATCATCAGCACAATTATCAATCAAATGTATGACCTAAAAAGTAAAAATCATAACCTTCACCAAGATTCAAACTTGAAACTCATAACAAAAACTTGGCCACCATGTACTAAGATTTTCTGAATGTGGAATATCAAGCTAATATCTAAAATTTTCAAAATGTTTTAGTACCGGTAGTATATTTGCAGCTATTTTAGAAAGAATAAAAACTGCTTAAAGGAATGCTTTTCAATTATTATCAAGAATGTGCATATTCTTACATTTATCTAGAATTTTTTTTTTCCACCAAAAATAAAGATTACAAGAGTTCTGAAACAATCTTGAAATTATTATTTTATCTTATTTGCCTTTTAATGTCATTTTGTAATCCATCATATGACTGCTGAATGACAAGCAAAAAGCTGAGGTTTCCAAAAGTACCTATATAAAAATAAACATTGTAAGAAATAAGAAATTATACTTTACCACTCAAACATATAAGAAAATTATTTGAATAGATGTAAAGATTTTTCCAACAAAAAACATGTTTTATTAGCATTCAATAGCTTCCAAGTAAAGCTTCCAAAATGAGACATGAAATTCCTAAATACAGAGGAGGTTAACTTGGACAAGATCATTGGCTGAAGTTGAGTTTTTTGTGGCAATGAAATGATTACCCAGAACAGCATAGTGAAGTCTATTGCTTTAGAAATACTAATTGCAATAATCCAAAACAAAATGCTAGCTCTGTTAGCAAGGCACTATTTAATAGTTAATCCACTAACTCTGTTGTTTATAACCTTGGTCATATTACAAGATGTAAGAAGAAAAATAAATGTAAAGTAGGTCAATATTTGTTTCATGTTAAAATTATTATGCATACTAAAGTATATACTCATTATAAAAATATTATTCTTGAAGATCTGAAAATAACTAAGATGATTTTGGTTATTAGTTAGACCCTAATAATACAAGCAGACTTGCCACATTATAAGAATATGTTTTAGCAGACATTGTTAATAAGGGGACTACAAAAAATTTAGTTTGCTTTCAATGACTCTGGACCTTCGCGGTGCACTATTACCAATAAGACCTCACATTAATAAACATGTGATAAAAAATAAAAGTTAAATTGTAACATAAACATTTATAAAATGTAGACTTCTGCATTAAAAGCATACTCCTACCTATAATGCAGGTATTTTTTTTACTAGTAAAATTTTAAATAAGCTAATACTTAAAAACTTGCCTACTTTAAAGTTCCAGAATATGATTGAAATATTTTTAAGGCTTTTATAAGTTGATTAGCTTCATAAGAAAATGTATGCATACCCCCCTCCAGAAAAAAAAACGGCATTACTAAATTTGGTGACGTACAGTAGCAAACAAGATTAAAGACAAAAGAAGTTTAACAAAACAAAAGTAAACCAATAAATAAACAACCCCAACCTAGAAAGATAAAAATAAAACTAAAACAGAACTTAGAACAATAAAAAAAAAATAGAGAAAAAAAGAAATGTTTCAAAGTTGAAAATGTTCAGTTCAGTTTAATGTCCACCTTGAGATGTTTCAAACAAAACCATGTTCACAAAATGTACTAAGTAGCAGAGTCACTGGGAATTCATGTGATAAGTGGTTACAAAAGAGCTAAACATATTACCCAATGGCAGAATTTACTATGAATCATGCAACCAGTGGTTTCAAGTTTCAACAATACAATTAGAGGTTATAACATAAGTACATGTTTTATAGAAGTTAAAACCCTGATATTTTTAAAGGCCATTGCAAAGTAAGGGTTGCATGTAATACATCTTATCTACTTCGGTTCTTTGGATTAACATAAATATAAATTATCCATTATTTTTTAATCAATCAGTTTACATAAAAAAAATGTTAAAAACCTTTTTTTTTGAAAGCCAGTACAAATGCTTGCAATTTAGGGGACAGAGGGAAGAATCCCCTCTTGTGACTCAATGAGCTCCACAATTATAAACCCTCTGCACTATGTCAGTCTGAACACTTAGCTTTAATGTGATTAACATTGAATACAGCACTGAAGGAAGATAACACAAGTAGTTCTACATACATGATACATCAATCATCACTGAATACTGGGAATAACATCAGAAACAAAATAAGAATACAATAATCCATTGGCACATTAGTATAGAAAATTCATTTTTTTTCCCACACCTAAAGTTAAAATCATTGTAAAATTTCAATGCACTGTGTTAATTGTAACAGTAACTAAAAAAAAAAAAGAAAAAAAAATTCTTAGCTTCACAATTTAATTTTTTATAATCTATGAGGCCCATTTCATTGATCTAGGCATGCAGGGCTCAATCCAAATGCATCCTAGATTTAGGAAGATGGTGCTAATGAATTTTATTATCAAGTTGTTTTTAAATAAGTTTACCCAGATAACACAGCTTAAGCAATACTATTTGTAGATTGAATGAAAACTTCAGTAAAATAAAGAGCAAAATAAAATGTATAAAATTAATTGATTGGATTTGAATACAGTAAATGCTTTTTCATAGGGAAGTCTTTGTAACAATTCTTTGAATAATTAATAGTGGTTGATTCAAACTATATAGAATTCTTAGAAATAGGATTTTCGAGGCACTTTGCATTAGCTTTAAGTTGTACTAACAAATTAGATCAAAAATTCATTCCACTTAAAGTTGAGTCATACTTAATGACAAATAAGTGCACTATGTAAAATATGCAGGTTGCAACTGTGTACGCAAACACTGCATCCATCCATAATCTTCAAAATCCAAGACATTGCAATTTTTATTAGTATTAAATATCATCATGAAGCAATGTCCAGAAAACATTTAACTATAAAATCAACCAAAAACTGAAGGAAAAAAAATCACATCAGACAATATTTGTTTGTAGTTTAGATTTGCTGACTGTACCATTTCATGAGATCAAATCAGTAGACACTTTGATAAGATTAATGTTAAAATAAATATGAGTTATGATACATGTGGTTATAGTTATAACAATTGCACAAAATGTAAGTTTCTGCTAAGAAATACTTTCATGACATAAATAATTCATATGAATTATTCAATGCTCCACATCTCATATGCACACTGTTTTAATTCACACACACACACATCCCCAATTTAATTAAGAGTGATCAAAAGGGATTAAGTATTTTTAAACCCTCATTTATTTATCAGAATGTTACATAACACCAAATTTATAAATGCATTTCTGTAGATACATAAAAAAAAAAAAATAAAATATAATAGAAACAATAGTAAATCAATTACTTGTTTTGTTACTTTATATAACATCTTGATCTATACAGAAAAATGGCCTAAATGTTTCCACACAAAAAATGCTATATTTAGTAAAGAAGACTTTCTGTTTTCAAAGTGCTGATAGACAGAATGAAAGCAGCTTATCTTGGCTAATAGACCTAAGTGGAATCTGCATTAGTAGGAAAGTTTTAGCAAGTTCTTATATATACTATACATAAAAAAATACATTAAAATAAATTAACTTTTATATGACTATTTTTCTTTAATTTTAAACTAGCCACTCATTTGTTTAAATTACCAGTCATTCTGTACCAGGGCTGTGCTTTCTAGCAGCATGATCAACATGGCTATTTATTAATTACCTCAATCAGTACCAACAGTTACCTCAATCAGTACCAACATTTTATCTATCAATAATGGCATTTAAACATATTGCAATCCCATCACGCATCATAGTTGTTATGTAATATTGGGAAACTTAAGCCTAAAAATTTCTTTAGATAAATTTTTATTTGATGTAATGACAACCACCTCACCCTAAAACATTGATTTTCAAAGGGACAGAAAAAGCCCTATTATATATTGGTTATAAATATATGGAATAGTAGTAGAATACAATTCCAACTTATAATGGAATAAACATAATAACATTATACTTTATGCATATAAACACACTAACATGGCTCAATATAAAGTTAAAATCATGACTGCATTACACTGCATTTATATGTACCACACTGTAAACACTCAGAATAAACATTATTCTTTGTATAACAAGTGATATTAGACTCAGAAATGTCTTTACTGTAACAAGAATGCAATCTCAACAATGAGACTAACACATTATTTCAACACTAGTCTCTGTGTAACAACAGTAATGTTTATCACAGATTTCAAGTTAGGAGAACTACATTTATCTTTCTGATCCTTGCTTTACTGGCCAAATAACAGGAGCCATTTCCAAATTCATGCATTCATATTAACTCTTTAACTGCCTAACCACCTGAAGAAAATGTCTTACATTTGTACATTTTATGTGAAAACAATTGTTGTTTGTGGTACGATAGTTAAAATGTTATTCTGAAACATCAGCATCTCTGTCTCCTAGCAAGTACAAAAAGTGAAAAGCAACAGCCAGGAATGCTGTCCCCAGAAGGTCACCAATGGCGGTCAAATAAGGGATGGCAACATTGTCTGGATCTGAACCTTTCACCCAGATCAAGGGAACTAACCATGTGGCTATGTAGATCAGCAGCACCACCTGTGGGTGAATACAACATGATAGTTTCAATATTGGAGAAAACAACAGATATTGAAACACTTTGAAATAAAAAAATCCGGTAAATTCATAATGCACAGAAAAAGAGACTATATTTATCTGATCTACTGGAAAGCCCTAACCCTATTTAATTGAGTATTACAAAAATGCAACATGTTTATTGCTATAACAGACATAACATTTTACTATGAACAGTCTCAGTATCATGAACATATTTTGTGCATTAAAAAATAAATAAGTTTGTCTTGGTTTATTGTGACATGTCAGTATTAGGTGTCTAGCTATGTAAAGATTAAACCAGTTACAACATCATTAGGTGTTTAGCTATGTAGAGATTAAACCAATTACAACATCATTCAAGATCTAGGTGATCATCAGAGTCAATTTCCACTTCATTATAATCTTTTTCGAGCTTTAGTAGATAGTCCTCAGAATCGTTGAGTACCGGTATATAGTTCACTGCTTCATGCAATGTGAATTTTTTTTTGCATTAAGATTACTGTCATGCGCATCTTGTTTGAGGTTTCCCATTGTGTACCATAAGGATTTGTTAGTTTTGTTTCTAAGCTCGCACTTTGTTGTCATTCTTGTTTGCATCTGTATGAGTGTGCAGATGGCGGATCCTTTGTTGTTGTTGCTGTTTTGTTTGGTGTTTGCTTTCCCCAGTATTGGGTAAGTTAGTTTATTTTACTGTCTTCTGAATGAAGTAGATCTAAAATCGTTTCTATTATAATCGTGCGAATGGCGGTCTCAAATGAAGGTGTATTTTTCTTATCTAGGGATGCAGGCTTGGGACTCTGTGGAGTCAAGCCTGATTGGTCCTTGCTTCTATGCCTAGAGTTGTAGGCATGGTGTTTGAATATCACTAATGGCGTTAGGGTGTGGGCGTTGCAAGCCCTGGTCGACTGTAGCACTGATATTAAGGTGTGCTATGTTATTTTGAACATAACTTGTGCTAGACTTGTAAATGCACTATTGATTTAATTCATTATTTATGTCTCATTATATCATTAACTCATTAAACCTTTGTGTGATATATGAAACATTGTTATCCACTAGTATACCTTGCTAGTTGTTGTAGTTATTCTTGTTAAGAATTTAACCTATTCCTTTTTATATTGTAAGGGGTGCCAAGGCAGACGAGCCGCGGCTAAATTACAACCTCGGCAGAAAGTTAGTAACCAACATTCAGGTGGGGACCCGGCATATCCTAGACAGTTAAACACCACCTGACAATTACCTGTATCAACAACGTGTCTTTTTACTTTGAAAATCAATTAATTATTTCAAAATATACAACACACATTTATTTTTTCCCACATGACATGTTCTTTTCTTTGCATTTGAAATTACAGTCTGTCAGTCTAAGTTAAGGTAGATTTTTAATGCACAGACTTATAAATGGGACTGGTGAGTTCTAAAGGTTAAGGTCTTAATGAGTAAAACAAATACTTGGAGGCAAAAAAAACTCTATAGTAAAAAGAAAAACAAGAGACATAACAAAAAGACTTACTTGTAATAAGGCAGCCGACAAATAAAAACACTGGAACAACAATGAACTGGATGTGTGACCTGCTCGTAGGTAGAATATAGTGAAAGAAAACAGTAGATGGCCAGGAATAACCAGTAGGGTTAAAACTCTGGCAGCTTTGGAGTGGACACCTGGATGGACAGAAGAAAACCAATGTAATGTAAACAATACAAACAGAATAGTTTCTTTTCTTTTACATACATTTTTAAATCCCAGAACTCTTCTCTAACATAACATTGTCTTTATTTGCATCTTTTAGGTTCATTCATATGATAGATAGTAAATGCTTCAGAATATTGCTGATAGTAAGATACCAGGATAGATAAAAAAGGAGTTTGTGCAGATTTACAGCTTAGAAAGACAAGAAGGAGAACTTGGAAATACTGTGAGTACATACAAAGTGTGAAAGTTGTGATACTCTGATACATATTCCTGAGACTTCGACCATTCTTCAAATTATTTCAGAAGTGTTTGACAGAAAATATGACCATAGAAACCATAAGAATTGATGGTCTGGTTATCAAAGATAGCATCTGAATGTGAGGTGTGAAGACACCACAGATAAGTGATAAGTCCAGTATATAAGTGATAAGTCCGGTGAGTCCAGCATTTTAGTCCCAATATTATTGAAGGTTAAATTATTTTTCTAATCAAATTCTAAGGTGAATTCTAAAAAAAATCTCTCTTGAAGCAATCCACAAGTGTTTCATTATGGCACATCCACTGTCTCTAAAGATTAAAGGAGCCATTTAATTTCATCTTCATTTCTAATAAGCAAATTAGAAAACTGTGCATGATGTGCATTCAGTTTGTTGGTCAAGGAAACAGCTTGCAAAAAGAGGTCAGGACAGTTTCATTATGAATCAGGGAGAGTTTTAGTTTTTGTTCAAGTATTTGCTAATGTGGAATAGATTAAGTGCAATTATTCTGCACACAAAAAAAAGTTGAACAACATATTGTTGTAAATGAAATAGCTGCACAGGTTGAGGTCACTGTGTGTGAACCCTTTGGCTGATGTGACTTGAGGCCATCATGTTTCTAGAATGTATGTGTTTAAATAATATGGCGTATGAATGGTTCAAGATATGCTCTTTAGAATGTACTCTCCACAAGCTTTGTATATTTCTGGGATATTCCAGAAACTTTTGGAGACCTTATGTAAACCAGAGAGAGAATTATTACTCTGTAGAGTTGATTATGGATCAATACTAGGGGTGTACCGGATAGTCGCTCCGGCTCCGGCCGAATATCACTACCGGATAGTAAACCGGATAGTAAAAACTACAGCGTAGTACCTGTATTTCTTTTAATATTGTTAGGCGCCTCCGCGCGCTAAGTCTTTTCCAGATACGCCATACGGAGGTAACACTTAAATATCGAAACAACACAGCCGAAAGACAAACAATATAATTATAAAGGTGTCGATGCTGATAAACGATGACCAACAAGAAGTTTAAACTAAATCTCCATGTTGATAAAAATATACAAATATTCACAAAGTGGACATGATTAAATAATGTCAGTTCTGAAATACATTTACTTTTTTTTTCAAATAAAAGAATTTGTTTTTTAAAACAATAAACAATGACTATGCACCAAATCTTATTTAGTACAAAGAGAAGGCGTGTTAATCTAAATAGAAATAAAAAAGTACATTGTAAGATCGCATTACATACATAGCAGCGATGTCTGGCACATTTTAAAAGCTTGTTTTGACCTTTGAATGTTCTAGTAAACATGTAAGATTCATTAACTACGTCACGCTGATAATCTGTCAAGATGTGCGGGTATATGTGCAGAGGTAGAGATGAGCAACCCCCACCTCCTTTTGTTTGTTTAGTCCATAACATTGAGATCACAGATAGGCAGCTGACCACATTATGCCAGATGTCAACGTGTTGACACTGTCTAGAGGTCTATCTTAAGAAGGTTTGTTTACTTGGAGAAGAATTTTTATTAGGGGGCGGGACTACAAGCCATCTCTCTATAAGGTTAATCTGGTTTGGGTTTGTTTATTATGAGATAGGTTGTCAATCAAAGGGTCAAAGGACCACAAGCCACACCTTTTATACTATTGGCCGGGTAATACGTTTGTTTACTTTGAGTTAAGACTCAATTAGGAGGCTGGACTACAAGCCAAACAGACACTGACCAGTGGTATCTTTAAAGGGAGGGCTCAAGAGACTCAACACCCGTAACTTCTTATTTGTTTAACCCATGACAATGTATTGATAGACATTGACCATTCTTAAGCCAGAATGGATTAACACAAATTGTTAAGACATATTGACATTGTCTATAAGTCAACAGATGATGACACTAAGTTTGTTTACTTGGAGTCATTGGAGAGGAATGTATGGGTGTATGTAGTTTTTTCCTAGTCTTAGAACCTTTACAAAGAAAGCTAATTTCATTGCTTAATCCTATTGATGACTTAATTTATAGGGCCTAAAGGAAAACCTTACAGTAAAATTTAACATCACAGAAAATAAATTGATCGCAGAAAATAAATTGATCTAAAGCACCATAATATGCTGGAATGTTAAGAAACACTTGACCTCTGTAACTAGTGTACGGATAATTTAGCCTATATATATACTTGACTGACCATGCCAATGTGTTATCTTTTTTTTTTTGCCTGCACACTAAACACTATTGCGTATGCCCAAAGGAAAAAAACGCGTGAAGGTCAACACAATCATCTTTACATACTATACTAGGACAACATGTGTAGGTTCACTACGTCTATCTGACCAGGTTGTTATAAACAATCGAAAACAAAATCCATTTATGTTTATTTTTAGGTAGATAGGTTGTGGATGAGTTTTCGTCTATATTTGGTTTCCTAATGCTCTTTGATCTATTTATCAGTAGATCTAAACATCAATAATGGGCCTACAGACTACAATTGAATCTACGCATGGCAACATTTAAGGTTCAGGCTATATGTAGGTGTAATGGATGTTCCTGCTGTTAATAAAATATCTTTTGCCGCAAATATATGACCTACTACGCTTCAGATTCCAACTATTAACTAACAGCTATCAGTATTAAGTTCTTGAAGCCAGATCCAGAAACAGTCTTTGGACTTAAAAATACAAGTCTGATGACCGATAGTTGGTCGAAATTCTTGAAAACATACATTCAACCACCATACAAGACAAATGAGAGATTTACATTAGTAACTAATAAAATATATATACTAACATATTTTACAGTGACCCTCCAACATACCACCAATATAGTTGGTGGCTTCGTACATAAACAAAGACACGCTCATGATATTCATGATGATGCTACACAGATTAATTTCTGTTTATAAATACTATTAATCTTTAATAAATCAATCAGTAACAGAGTTTAAAACATAAGGTATATAAAACGAAAACAAAATAATACCAACAAATATAGGTATGTTATATAACAGTTTCGTAAAATGTTCAGCAATACAAGTTATTTACAAGATACTTAGGTATTCGGCTCCGGCTCCGGCCGAATATCAAATTTTATTATCCGG
The DNA here is from genome assembly GCA_021533235.1 of Biomphalaria straminea. Classification (NCBI taxonomy): domain Eukaryota; kingdom Metazoa; phylum Mollusca; class Gastropoda; family Planorbidae; genus Biomphalaria; species Biomphalaria straminea. Next base: position 28,229,353 of record JADKLZ010000687.1, on the reverse strand, counting down.
TCATATCCGGCTCCGGCCGGATATCAAAAAGTACTATCCGGTACACCCCTAATCAATACAGTTGAGAGCTCAGTACAGTTGAATACAGCTCAGGAGAGTGCAGTCAAGTACAGTGGAGTGCACATATTTTACTGTCTTTTACCCTACTTGTGTACACTGACAAATTATTATTATTATAGCTTTTATATAGCGCTACTTTCATGTTTATAGCATGCTCAGAGCGCTTTGGTCCAATCTCATTTGTGGACCCGTGGGGGGTATCTTGGAGTTAGTTTTCCGTGCTGCCTTTGGCGCTCAATAAACACAACTCTGCCCGAGTCGGGTGTCGAACCTCGAGCCCCCTTCTAGGTAGCCAAGCCAAGCCAAGTGCACTTAGCCCCTCGACCACGTTCCCACATACTATATGTATATATACATAAATATACATATCTATATTTAAAGTAAATAAAGGTATATGAAACTGAAATGAGAGTAGTCAAGTTCTTAGCACTGATTTTATTTGTGTGTGTGTATCTGCTAGAAGAACACAAATACTGATAGTTAACAATATTATCAAGATGATGTTGATGGGTGCCATGTTAATTTTAAACCATGTGTGGATCATTTCCAATGTTCAGATTTTAAGCCTTAGTGTGATTCTGTTGTGGTCTAGAAGAAGGGGATATCAAGTTTGAATCATTTGTAGATTTACTATACAGTTAAAGTTATAACCAGTAAGCTTCGGGCAGGAGGGGCTCATTAGCCATTGCTGGCTACCCACCTAGGAGAAGGAAAACTCTGAATTCAAACCTCTGCTGCCTTGCAGCTATACCCAATCAAGGGAAAGACTTCAGGAGTCAACCCTGAGGAAAAATCAGTAGCTGGCGACCCTAAGGCAGTTTGCAGCACCCAGTGCTACACTCTGGCAGAACCTGCAACGCTGCTGACCCCAAACTGTATTGGCACTGCCGTTCCTTTGGATACATCAGCTGCGTGGAGAGGGGGGAACTGATGTGTGGACGACATCGTTCCGACCACAGCTTATGCCCAGGCATTCATCTCACTTCTATGAGATGATCCATAGTCGCTTCGCGACTGACGAGGCCATAGTAGTAGTAAAGTTATACTCAGATTTGTATTTAGAATTTCAAGATTGATCATGAACAATAATGAGAACACTTCTATTAAACAAAAGTTCTCTGTTTCATGAAGTTAAATAGAGAACTTTTATGGGTCACAGTTTTTCTTTAACCAATTTACAAGCTACCCAGGTCTCACAAGTTTTTTTTTTTGTCATCATATATTTCAATGAAGATATATTGTAATTATGATGAAAAATCAAAACAAAATGAAATCATATTCACTTGCCTGATCCAAAAAAGACTTTGAAAATATTAAGGCATCCTTTAAGATGACCATCTCTAACAGGACCCCCCGGTCTACCTTTTTGATGAAGTGAAGTACTGATTCTACTGGCATGGACAGCAGCTAAGTTGCCACCAACACCTAATTGACATAGAAAAACAAAAACATAATAAATGAAAAGATTAATAGTTCATTTGAATGACATTTTTATTACAAAACAAAATGAGACAATAAAGATTTGCTTTATTCTTAACTTTAAAAAGGATTCCGTCACAATAAAGTTATAGAAAAAATAGCATTGAACATTACTTCAGCACCAAGGGAATTAATTTTTTTTAAGCATAAAAAACTTGACAGTTTTTTTGTTTTGGAGTATCATATATATTATTTAATGCTTTAATCATAAGAAAGACTTTTTAGGATCCTAAAGGGAATAGCTATTCTGTTTGCCTTGTTGGTTTGAGGATCCCTCAAATTAATAAGCCAAAAATTAAAATAAGCCAAGTGCAAATAAAATTACAATTATGCATTCACATTCATTAAAAAAAACAAAACAAAAAAAAACACATAATTTTCATGTTTTAAAATTGGTAAAAATAATAGGTGCCTAACTGAGGAAAAAGATGTGTTAAAAAGATGGACGGAATACTGTTCAGAACTGTATAACTTCGATATCTCAGGAGATACAGAGATACTAAATGCCCCGGCAGTTTCCAACATGGATGACTATCCGATTCTTCGCTTGGAAGTAGCAGCAGCAGTAAAAGCCCTGAAAAAGTGATAGGACCCCATGATGACCTGCTAACTAATGTGAAGAAACAAAAGCTTAAAATGTATGGCCATGTAACAAGATCTTCGGGACTCGCAAAGACCTTCCTCCAGGGAACAGTACCAGGAAAAAGAAGAAGAGGCAGAGAAAGCGGTGGGAAGACAACATCAAAGAATGGACAGGCCTACCATTGAATGAGATTTTAAATAGGGCAAAGGATAGAGAGGAATGGAGAAAGATGGTCTTCAAGTCTTGCTTGGTGCCCCAACGATCCACCATAGGTAACAGGTAAAAATAAAAAATAACAAATATCAAGTATGCACATGCAAATTAACTCAAAAAAACTTGTAAACAACTAGGGTAAATGATTAAGAAAAAAAAAAAGGATTAAATAAATGCTCACAATTAGAAACAGAGAACAAGCACATTTTCCCCCAACAAAATTAACATTAAAATTATTTAAAAGTTAAAAAAAAAAAGACAAGGCAAATAAACAGAGAATCTGAAATTGTACACAACAGGATTTTATTCTCTTTATGACTCAGTTCAAACAAATTATTTGACCTACAATTCCACTAAGGTATCATGTGACAAAAGATACTTTAATAGGAACTCACCATTAATTACAGGCTGAAAGACAGCAATACCATCATAGTTAGCCACGGTAAAATCTAGAATCAAGCCACCTAGACTGGAAAAGAAATGGAAAGCAGCAACTTAGGAAACTATCAAAAACAATCATAAAAACTTGTAACTTCAACCAGTTATTTTCCTAACAGAAAAAAAAAAAAGAAAGTTATAACAAATAACTATCTGCCAATATGTAACATTCTAATGGAAAAAAAAAGATAAGATGATTTTTATTGGTCCAATCGAATGGAAATTCAGTTTGTCTACAATTAAACATCTCAGTGTAACTACTGTACAATAACAATGTAAATGCAAATATGAACTACATTCACACACAAAATACATACACACTCACAAGCAGCGCTTTATGAATTAGACTTCTATGTACTTCTCGATTATGACAAATGACCTTGTAGCACTCTGACTGAAAGTGGGATAAAGGAGTTTTTAAATCTTTCTGTTTTAGTCCTAATGGAAAAGAGACAAGCACTTCTTTCAGATCTGATGTAACAGTGGTTTAAGACAGGTAAGAATCATGACTGATTTGGAAAGGCATCTTTCATGAAAAAATGAAAAAGCTCTTCAAGAGATGGTAGCTTTGTTCGAGTGATATACAATGCTTTTCTAATTAGTATATGTCTTTGTGCCAGTGAAGTATTACCATACCAGCAGGTGATAGCAAAGTTAATTAGACTGCTGATTGTTGGCGTAGAGAAAAGTTTAATTATTGTTTTGTGGATGTTAAATTTTGAGCCAAGAATCATTATACAGTCAAATTTGTTGAGAATGCAGTTATGGGATAGTTTTCACTTGTTTTATACAACCATATCTATATTTAAATGGGACAAAGCTCAGTCAACTATAGGAGATAAAGGTGGAGCTTAGTTTTGCTTATAAAAGCCAATGCCTAGTTTCTCCATAGAAATATTAAGAAAGAGGAAAGCTTTGAGAAACAGGAGATATAGAAGAACGTAAAAGATTAAGTCTATCCTAGAATGTTATAAAGTAGAAGTCATTAAATTACATCTTCATTAGTGAGCAATAGGTTCAATGCAGTAAGTTTTGACAATTAATTTTATATAGTAGTTGAAAAAAAAAATACTGGTATGTATATGTATACAGCTTTGAAGGGCAATATATCAATAATCTGAAGTACTACTTGATATAGTTACCTTGATATCATCATTGCACTCAAGACAGGAACCCACCCTGAATATATCACATCATTTGTATATTTATTTCGTATACAGATTATAACCCACAGTGGAAGCAGAAGTGCAAATACTACAATAATGGTTGGTGCTAACCAAACTTGTTTGCCTGGGGAAGATATATACAAAAAAAAATGTTACTAAATGAAAGCAAATCTTTAAATAATCTTTTTTCCCCACTTTTTATTAGATGCAAGCCAGGAGCTGTCTTGTGGTTGAAGCTTGATAGTGTCAAATGATTTATGACACTTCTTGCCTATCTAGGCCATTTCAAACTATACAACTAAGTCAAACTATACAAACATTAAATCTATTTTTGTTATGCTACAGGAGACTCTGCAATCAATTTTTAGTGGGTATAAAGCTATTATTACATAGTACTGAAACAGATATGAGTGACTAAAGGAAGTGACAATTTTTTTTTTGGTACAGTTAAAAATGAATTTTAACAATAAGCTCCAAAAATTCCCATTAAGCATAGCAAATAGCATAGCTCAGAACAAACTCACCAGACTCTCAGAAATAACAAAAAAGACTGGACTTCTAATCAAAAAAAAGAAAACAGAAGTTATGAGGATCAACAATAGAAAAGAGAACCCAATCATGCTAGTGGGAGAAAACATCCTTGATACAGACCACTTCACCTATCTCGGAAGCAGAGTTAGTAAAGACGGTGGAGCTGATGATGATATACTAATTCGAATAAATAAAGCTAGGTTTGCCTTTTCAACTCTTCAAACAATCTGGCGCTCCAAGGCAGTATCTCTACATAACAAGATAAGAATCTATAATACTAACGTTAAGTCTGTTCTCCTTTACGGTTCAGAAACTTGGAGAGTCACTAAAACAAATATGGAAAATCTCCAAACTTTTGTTAACAGATGCCTACGCCGGATATTAGGAATTAGGTGGCCAGAAAAGATAACCCCTACCGATTTGTGGAAAAAAACTAGACAAAAGCACATAGCACAAGACATTACAAAACGAAAATGGAGCTGGATAGGACACACCCTGCGAAAACCAGCTACCAATGTTGCAAGGCAGGCTCTTGACTGGAACCCACAAGGAAAGAGGAAAGTGGGCAGACCTAACCTGGAAGAAGTCAGTCGTCAGTGAAGCTGAGGGTACTGGAATGACATGGGAGCAGATGAAGAAAGCTGCTCAGAACCGAGTTCGGTGGAGAGGTGTGCTTGCGGCCCTATGCTCCCCCTGTAGTACACAGGATTAAGTAAGTAAATAGCAAATAAGGATACAAATTATCAGTAAACAATGGCTATTTCTAATGTCATGTACATTTGATGCAAAATATTTAATTTTTTTTTAAATTAAATAATGTATTTGTACCATTTTAGTGTCCAATTGTGTAACAAAACAATTATGATGCAATAATTTCTTTATTATGAAAAAAAAAAATTCTCTGTAGTTTCTTAGATATTTTAGTAGAAAAAATAGTCTTTTCCAAAAATGTATCTAAAGATAAAGGACCTACCTATTGCTTCATATAACAGATTCCCCACCCAGGCTAGTATTGATAGAGTAACTAGATCCCCTAAGCTGGCAGCTATGGGTGTAGCAACATTATCAGGATTTATTTTGAAGTATCGAGACAGTAAAACAACTAGCACCATAATAGAACCTGAAAAAATTAAAAAAATCATTCAGTTTAAATTCTTTTGAAATTATAAATTGCACAATTAAAAAAAAAACAAACAAACTAATGAATTGGTAGAAACAAAAAAGAAATGTATACAAGCAAGCTTGAAGCTGACCTGCTAGCCTGACTATTAAACTAGTCTGACATACCTAATATTAAACTAGCCTGACCTACCTAATATTAAACTAGCTAGCGCTGCAGTGAAAACACTGCTGGCACACAGGAGGAGCCCATGCTGGATGTTGAAATCTCCTTTGGGGATCCAGCCAAGAACCATTGCAGTTAAAGAGGACAAGAAGCCCACAACTATAGCCTGAGCCTGGACAAGGAAAACATTTGCAACAATAAAAGATAAGAAGATCATATCTAAAGGGTGTAAGTTTTAAGATTTTAAGTAAGAGCTGTACTTTAATATTAAAGATATATATTGTTCAGCTGACACAAACTGAATCTCTAATTGCATTAACATTAACAATATGCTAACTAACTTCAATGGAGCAAGTAATAATTAAGTAAATTTTCCTGAGACCTAGCAATCTATGAGGCATTGCTTAAGGTCTTAAAAAAAATTATACAATCATTGGATATATCAACGAAAAAAAACCAACAATATTTTTCCAACCTGATCCTTAATTTAAGGCAGATAACATTGATTTCATCTTTTTTTAATAGGATATGTTTATGAGCATTCTGTATGGCTAACCTTTCAACTTCCTTTTTTTTTTAAAAAAAAATAGTGGTCGAAGGGCAATTTAATAGAATAGATTCAAGGCTTCCTATGTTTGACTTTGTTCTGTAGTTATTTCCTACTCCGCTACCACATAACATATCCTTGATGTCAATTATTTCTCATAATTATGTAGGTATGTTACAAGTATTGATTTTGTGTTTGCATTATAACAGGTGAAGGAATCAATGAACACATGTTGTATTGTAAGTGAGAAATCATTAAACACACATTTTCTTAATTGACTGGGTAATGCACTATTTAGAATGATCAAAGCTATATATAACCAATTCATCTGAAATACTCTAGCTCCTAACTCATGAACATAAATCTTACTATCGGAAAAGGTACTCTAACATAAAACTTATCTGCGAAGTTTTCTCTAAAACAAAACATAAAATTTACTTGCTTGAATGAGAGACAAGTTGCCGCCAACCATCTTTAGCAGTTCCTTCCTGGAATCCATGTGACCTAAATTAGCTTGCGTTGATAGTCGAGAAGCAAGCGTCATCTCCAGATTACCTTTCAGACCTAGCAATGCTGGCACCAAAATAAAGATCTCTTTTACTTGTGTGAACACAGTCCAATGCTGTGGAGAGATTGACAACAATGTCAAAATAAATTTTAAAAAAAAAATTGCTTTTGTATAGTTTCTGCTCAAAGGCACTCTGGTCCAATCTCTTTTGCCTGGATTGCGGGAGGGGGGGGGGGGAATCTGGAAGAAAGTTTTATGTGCTCAACGGACAGACACCCATGTCTAATGCACAATATTCTGACAAACACTCATGTCTAATGCAAGATAGTCTAACTGACAAACACTCATGTCTAATGCAAGATAGTCTGACTGACAGACACCCATGTCTAATGCAAGATAGTCTAACTGACAAACACACATGTCTAATGCAAGATAGTCTGACTGACAAACACCCATGTCTAATGCAAGATAGTCTGACAAACACATGTGTCAAATGCAACAGAAAAAGGTGAGATTTACATCTGCACAGCTAGACCACAAGGTGTCAAAGGGAAACTTTTAAAATCTACTATAGATCCCATCCAACACAGAACAAAAATACTGTATACAATCAAACCCTTATTATATTTTTCTACCACTAGCAATTCCAATGACTAAAAACATGCATAATACTTCTTAAGAAATGCAAAAAGAGAACCCTACAAAATTTAATAAGATAATTTAAAAACACCCCAATTACTATTTATTCATGGGCTTTAATATATTAAACTACTAACTCTGCAATTAAGAAGAAGAAATATAAAGACCATCAAAACCATAAGCAAAGAGGGAATAAAAAAAAAATCTAGCTTAGAAAGTAGGATTACCTGGACAATGTCTAAAACCATGCCAGCGCCCACCATACCGAAACCTGCAATGATGAACGGTAAGGTCACCTGGGACACGATACTTATGGATGACTCCTCACCAGGCAAAGACTGCAAGAGTGAGTTGATATTGTAGACCTCTCTCTGTCAGTATAAACAAAATAATTTTTAAAATATTTTATAAAAAAAAAACAGCTTGCTTTTCCTCTGGATCTTTTTCTCATGGAAAGGTCAAAGTGGTTGCATTCTGACATTGTCTTTGTAGTAATGCTTTTACTATTGAGTTCTATTACTTTAAAGGCTACAATGAAGCCAACAACTCAAATTTGGCAGCTATCTTTATTTTGACTCAAAATCTACAGACCTGGTTTCTGTCATAAATTAATATCTTACAGTAGAATTCATTGGGTTTAATTCCATTATGATCACATCATAGTCAGAAAAATATGGCATGAAATCTTTCGAAAATGCTTTGTTTAAACTTTTAATTAAGTCTGTGGGCAGAGCACTATGACCTGTCAACTCAAATGAATCGACACCAGAGGAAAAGCTGCTTAAACAACGTTCAATATATGCTCAAAAGGCACACATCACCTGATCTTTCTTTCTTTTTTTCGGAGGCTTTGGAGATTCTGACCTGCTTCGAGACTGCGACCCATTTTGGGACACACGTTTTCTGGAATTGGATGCAGACCTACCTCTGGAAGATCTACTGCCAGAGTGACGCCTGTGTGCCATGGTGGCAAGCTATACCCTGTCACAAGCTGTGGGTCTACAGATGACATTCAGGCAGGTCCTCATCATAAGAGTCAAGTTATAATTGTTCCTCTAGATCTGCCATGGCCATACAATATTGATAAATTGTTGGGTGATTTCCACAAAAAAAAAAAAAAAAAAAAATGGTACATGAACTGTGCTGTGACTCTGCTACTTCATAATTGGCAAGGCTAATTAATTCTCCAGCCAAGGAGGATGACAAATAATTGTTTCCATTGTTTGGATAAGTAGGCAACTGTTGTTCATAAATTATTCATTACATTTTGTTTTCTCTACCTTAACTTACAGGATGTTATTGTCACAGTATTTTTTTTATGCATATTATTCAGAATAGGTGCATTTTGGTGCTGCAAGAAAAACAAAAGTGAATACAACTTTTGTATACATGTAAATGTGAAAAAAAAACTGCAATTTAAGATAGAATAATAAAATTGGCTATGTTGCTGAAGTATATTAATATATATAATATATATAAATACCGGTATATAAATTTTTTTGTTTACTGCTATTTCATGCTTTTAGCTTTCTCAATAGGATACAATCCTATCACTTATCTGGGAGGAGGGATCTGTTTGTTTTTTATATAGTAACTGGCTTTTAAAAGCATGTGTATAAAAAAAAAGTGGAACGACCAGAATTCAAACTTGTCACCCACACCTCCTGTGGCAGAAGTGCTAACCACACTGCTAGTGATGTTCTTATGACTAAAGAAGGTTTTATTGTTTATATATTGTTCATTATAATTTAGAGCGGCGACTACCTCAGCTTGTACCACCACTTCAGTAAAGTAAAGCTCTTTTCCGTTGTTCAAGATGCCAAACAAAAGAATTAATTACCATTAGTAAATTAACTATTAATGGGTAATTTTTTTTTTTAATTGATTCTTGTGTTGTCAGGTAAAAGAAATAATTGTGCGAAATTTCAGCTTGATCCGAGATTTGATGTGGGAGAAATAACGAGTACAAAACCTTTTTACCATACAGTGAGTTGAAATAAGCTTTGTAAAAAGTATATTAACTGCAACAAAGTATAGCTACTGGTACCCAGCTCTCTAAAGCAAACATCTCCATTTCTAATAGTAAAAAAACTGCCATATACTGAAAACTGTTGAAGAGGACAACTTTTCTTTACAAAGACATATTATAGCTTGTACTTACTTCATCATCAATGACTGTAGCATCATCAGAGTTTTGGTCAGATGACAACAACTGCCGAGAATCATCACAAGAAAGATCATCCTCAACATCTAAGTTGGTCTCTGCTATTGGTGCTTGTACAGGACTGTAGTGGATTTCCACTGGGGCTGACCCTGCCATGTCAGATGTTTGGCCTCTATCCTTTAACTCAAACACCTCGGCATCTATAATGCCATGGTCTTCATTTTCTGAGACCGCCATTATCCTTGGAACCATATCAGATTTTTTCAATGGCCTAGATCGTTGTCTGAGGCCTTCCAGGGCTACATCTCCCATTATGTGTAACTAACATTTGTAAAAATGCCTTTAGTGTCACTTTTTAATTATAAGTTGATTATATAATCCTTGGGTGCCTTCAGTATAACAACCTGTTTAGAAAATAAAATTGTTAACTGAATGAATTTTCTTTTTACTTTAAAACTTAACTTACTTTACTTAACTAAAGAAACCCTTTTAAAGCAACTGTAGTGAAAAAAAATGTGCAATCATAATAGTGATTAAATTTACAAAGTGTTACTAACAAACATAACATACCTCTTTGAGAACATAACAGACATAGATCATATAGTGGAAGTAAAAATGTAACCTAATCTGAATGAGTTTTGAAAAGATTAGCATAAATCTGGTGCTACTTTTTTCTTGAAATAAACCCTTTTTTTTTTTTAATTACATCTTGATAGGTGTAATACAGTAATCAAAATATGTTTGCATGAAAAATCCTTTTAGTAAATTCCTAAAACTTGATGTTTACTTTTAAAAATATAGATATAAAATTTATCATTGCTGATTTGTAGTATATATTTATTTTTTCAATACTTCATAGTCATGATAATCATTTAACTACAAATTTAAAGTAAAACTCTCAATTTTTAAGCTAGAGATATTGATTAAGTTTAAATATATATATATGCATATTAATGTCCTCAGTGACACTTTATAGCTGTGTTAAATAATTTTTTATTGGTTAGAATACAGACATATAATGTAGTCCATATTGATGAATTCATGACAGAATAAAAGAAAAAAAAACAATTAACTTTTTAAAATGTTGACTTAAATAAAAATACAACTCTTTACTATTCACAAAACTGTGGTAATTTAGGATGTAAGAATGAAAACTTTTGTTAATGTATTGACAGACTTCATAAAGGGGAAATTAAATTTAGCTGTTTTAATTATTATTATTATTTAAAGCAGTATGGCTTCTTTAGTCTGCTATCTTCTGTCTTGGAGTGTTAGGTGTTTAAAGCATTATGGCTACTTTTCTCTGTAATCTTTTATTCAAATAGCATTTTCTGTCCTGTAGGGGAAATTAAACTTTATTGTTCTAATTATTATTATTATTACCATCATTGCTTCTTTACTCTATACTTTTCTATTTTAGAGGGTTTAGTGTTTAAAGTATTATGACTACTTTACTCTGTAATTTTTTATTCAAATAGCATTTTAAATTTCAGTTTGAGACTGGGTCATTGTTTTTAATAATCTTTTTAATTTCTTTCATAATTATTAATTAAGTAAATTCATAAAACATGTTTATAAATAAGTTTTTTTTTAAATCTCCAGACATGTGTTTTTGTCTTTGCATTGCTTTATACCTTAGAAACAAACAACAGAGCTAGACAGGCCTTAGAGCTGAGTGGAACCCAGAGAAAGACCAAAAAGAACACATCCATGCAATGTACTAGATGAAGCCTAGAGGGCAGGAAAAAGCTAGGAAGCCATTAAAAAACTAGCAAGAGACATTGAAGAGTGGCATGTTTTTACTGAGGCCCTAAGTTCCATGAGGAACGCAAAGAAAGAAGATGATGATTGTTTTATAGCAGTGATCTGAGAAAATGTTGCTTTGTCTAAGAAGCATGACAGCTTTAGTTTTACAGCCAATGATTTACTAATGTTTTAGTTTTATCAATTTTTTTCTTCAGTAGATCTCACATTCTTACAATACTCCTAGATCTAGAACTACTGGAACACGCTATCAGTAACTCTAAGAATAGCAAAACTAGAATCAGAACTAGAGTAAAGCTGGCTTATTTAACAAGTTAAGCCAAATCGCTTGCGATTTTTCACATTTAAATTTGAATTGTTGTAGCTCTATATTGGCTAGACCTAGAGAAAAAAAAACACCTATAAGCTCGACATTTAATGGATTATAATATTAGATCTGCTGCCAAGTTTCAACATGCATTGATTTAAATAAAATCTGATATCAAAGAGGGGTGGGGTAGGTATGACAAAGACAATTTTTTTCTCTTGACTCTTGACAATGATATTGAGATTGAGCCCCTTGTAAACAATATCTGACAATATGCATTTTAAACATGTTTTAATCATCGCATTCTTTCATTTCAGGTATTTTTTGGTCAAGCAAGAGGTGAACTAAGTGAAAAAGTTAAAAGACTTTAGAATTGCTTATACAACTGTCACAGCATGATAGTTCAAAATTTAGACAAAGTTATTACTATAAATAGATTTAGCAATGACAGGGGAAAGCATAAAGAAGAAAAGTAAAGTTCCTCTTTCACACTTTGTGAGCTACAGGGCAGATGATGTAAAGGTTGTCTGTTTCTTAGGCCTACAGCTTACGAGGGTACCATGTGGCCAGAACAACGACCAACCGCCTTTACTTTTCACCAACCAATGTCAGATAAAAGCATACTTAATTTAAATTATTTTAGGGGAGGGGGGAGAAAAGTAATTCTGAAGGGGAAAAAAAAAATTTTCTGATTTTTTTTTGTCACAATAATGTTTAATAAGTAGATCTATGTATTTATAAATTGCTTGTGTGTTTTGTTGTCTTTTAGATACTAAAAATGTACTGATTACGTTTATTTTTGCTTTATGGAACATTAAAGAAAACATTGCATAAAAATACATGAACACTCAAAAAATGTGTTTGATATTGTAAGTTCCCCTTTCAGAACCTGCCATCTATTGGGCAGGTATTGGGCATTGCCAATGTTCTGTTGTCACAGATTAATAAACTACTGTAGACTTTACAATTTAACAATAAATAATATAACAAGACTGTCTTCATTAAGGTAGACATGGAGAACTCTTTTATTTCCGCTCTATCTTTTACGTTCACTCAAAACATAAACAATAAACAATGACGTAATATATTTCATATTAGCACAGCCAAGGACATCCTTTTCTTTGTCCAACGGTTAATGAGCAGAACGAACAGTCACTTTTACTTTCCCCAACTAAAGTCAGAATTGGGTGGACTCAGGGGCACCCTAAAAATCCAGAAATTCAAAAGCCCAGTCTTCACAGAGATTCTAACCCAGTACCCCAGGTTTGGAGGCCAAGAGTTTAACCACTCAGCCACCGTGCTCCCATTTGATCTTGTAGCATTTTCTAAAATGGTAAACCTTATCGAAACCCCTGTAGATCTAGATATCTCTAAATAGATCTAGGTTTAATGGGAAGCAATATATAGATCTAGATCTAATATACTATAGAACTATAGTAGTATAGACATAGAAGTATAATTTATAAAGTACGGTTATTAGGTTAGCACCATAAAAAAGGCATAATTATAATTTATAAACAGTGCAGTTACTAGAGTAGATCTGAGTTAGGATCTATTATTATTATTATTATTATTACAAACAGTACTGTCACTGTCAGTACAGATAAAATAAATAATACTTTAGCTTTAAGTTTAATAATAATAAATCTAGAGTCTAGACATTAAGACAATCTATCTTAGTATCTAGACGTCTAGATTAGATACGATAGTAGTTTTAAGTTTAAAATTGATAGATCTAAAATCTAGAGAATCTAGAATATAAAATAAAAATATTTAATATGTACTGATAATTAGATCTAGATCTAATCTATAATAATTTATTATCTACATTTAAATTATCTAGATTCTATATAATATAGAATCTAGTCACTTACTCTACTAGACTCTATGCATTGAGAGCTGGTACACACAACACACGCGCTGCTTTACATGTGCCAACGACAACGTAGCAACATTTTTTGACGAACACAGCTGAGCACATGATATTGTAAACACTTATACCGGATATAGGCTAGACAAGGAGTATAGAGTCTAGATATCTAGATTAGATCATAGACATAAATTAAAATGTATAAAAAAAGTATAGATCTAGATAGTAGATCTATCTAATCTAGATCAATATGAGATTAACTAAGATTAGGATGTACAATATTAATATAGATTTTTTTTTCTAATTATAATAATAAATATTATAACAGTCACAACCTTTTGTCTTGGATAAAACATCTATCAGATGATCTATTTAAAGTTGTTAAAGTCTATAGACTATAGTCTAGAATAGATCTAGATCTAGATCTAGTAATACATTACATTGGTTAGATCGGTGTTTTTCAAACTTTTACCAGTGCCCGACCCCAATAAAAAGAAAATTAGTTTGCGCCCCGTTAGCTATGCCTGGAGGAGCACTATACATTACTCACATAGGGAGAACGATGATGAAATGAAAATACACCTGGGGGAGGGGAGATAACACATACAGTATACCAGAGGCGTCACTAGGGTGGATGTCACCCGGTGCGGTCAACTCATGGTGTCACCCCCACCCCCCTCCCCCAAATAAAAACTATTATTGATTTTTTTTGTTGAACCATGATACAGTGGGCTAATTACCTACATGCATTGAATGTTTCACAACAGTAAAATGAGTCGATTTTTATAGTAAAATGAATGTTGATTTTAATTTAATATATTATTACATTTTGGCAATAGATATTACAATATCATATAATTAACAGGCTAAACATCAAATTAGCATTTTTATACCGACTTTAAAGAGCTTAAGAAAAAGGTTTTACATAATATTTCTAAGTTTGTAGTAAAAATGAAGCATTCTATTTTCATAAAATTCACTGAAAGGTACCAAACCAAAAAAAAAAAAAAAGATGTGATTAAACGTAACATTAAAAATCATGCAAGCCCAAAAACGTTTTTACAAATTAAAAGTTTCCTTTTCTGGATTTCAAACTTGCAAACTTATCAATAACTTCATCAAAGTTAATATCCTTTACTATTTCATTTTCAATAGACAGAATAGCCAGGTCTGAAAGTCGTGTCTGCCTCATTGTTGATCTTAAATAGTTCTTAATCAATTTCAGTTTTGAAAAGCTTCTTTCACGTGAAGCCACCGACACGCAGATGGTAAGAAACAGTTGAAGGCTATGTGCAAGTGTTGGTAGAGATTCTATGGAGTCCCAAAGGCATATGAAATTAAAAAAATCAAGAACTGCCTAGTTTTTAGCTTCTTCAAGATTTGCTTTTGCTGCCCGTAAATGTCTGCTCAGTCTTGGTATTTCTGTTAAAATATCGTCCTGTGATAACTCATCAAATGTTGCTACCAATTTTGAAACGGACCTCAACAATTCTTTTTTGTCATTTGCTGAGATTAACATTTCGGCTGAATAGCCTCAAATATATCTGCTATGTCATTGATCGCTTCCAGTCTAAGTTGAAGCTCAGCATAAAAACGATCAATGCACTCATGATCTCTTTCTTCCTGAATAGTGAGTCCGGCATCTTGCACTTGCTCTCCTGGCATTTTCTTTTTATTTCTTATTCGTCTTTCTACTAAAATATCATGCTGATTTGATTTAAGAAGAGCCACCTCAATAGCATTTTGAGCTAAAGTGTTACGCTTTTCGTAGAGAAAAAGTTTAAGCGCCCGTAGCTTGGCCACTACCTTATCAATAGTTAATCCTTTAGTTTGAAGGTACTCTTGTGTATCATTGACTTCTTCTAGTACATCAGCGCAAAAGAAAAGGAAATAAAGAAATGTAAAATCACAGACTGCTGGTAATAGTTCTTGAGCTGCGCCTCGGGTGTCTATATTTTCAGAACGATGGCAAAGAGCTTCAATAGCTGTAACACATTCATCAAATCTTTCTTTCACGGGTCTAACAGCAGCATGATGAGCGCTCCAGCGAGTTGTTTATAGCCTTTTCAATGACATTCCGGTATGTTTAATTAAAATATCCCATCGATGAGGAGAAGCGGCAAACAAATAAAACATTCTTTCAAGAGTACCAAAAAATGTAATATGAAAAGCATTTTCTGAAAAAGAATGTTGACCACACAGATTAAGTGAATGGTCAACACATCCGTTAAAAATAGCTTTTCTGTTGGTTCTTTTTAAAATTGTCTGAACTCCTCCGTGGATTCCAGACATAGTGGCTGCATTATCATATCCTTGAGCTCGACACATCATAAAGTCAAGCCCATCCTTTTCCAGGCATTTTAAGATATCAGAACTGATCTCTTCAGCTTTTTTCCCCATTAAAGAGAAAAATCCTAAAAATGCTTCTTTCACTTCAACTTTACCATTGCTTATTTTAACATATCTTATAACCTCGGACATCTGATCAGTGTGTGCTATATCTGGTGTGCTATCAAACAAGATACCATAGTACCTTGCAACCTTTATGTCCTTAATAATTATTTCCTTTACTTGGTTAGCTAACAAATGTATAAACTCATTCAGAGTTTTTGGTGCAAGGTAAGAAACTGATGCTCTTTGTGTATTGCTGCTTTCAACCTTGTAAGATGTTCTTTCAGTACTGGGTCATATTTAGATACCATTTCCACAATCTCAAGGAAGTTTCTTTTGTTCATTGAAGACTCATCTTCAGTGTGGCCACGAAATGGTAAATTCTGCTTTGCCAGAAACAATATGATATCAAGCAATCTGTGCAAAATGTCCCTCCATTTTTTCTTTTTCTCGTCATTCAAAGCAATGAACTCCCTGTTAATTGTTTTTTTGTAACCTAAGTCCGGCTGCCAAAGTTTTCCATTTCTCAAAAGCTGATAAATGCTGTTCTGACTTCTCATGATTTTCTAATTTTGGACTTAATTTCCACCAAGTATCAAATCAAGTCACACATTTTGATTCGATTGCCGTAACATTTGTTGCAAACAGTCGACAACAAAAACAATAAAATTTCTTGCTATTAAGTGAGTAAATCATCCAAGAACGAAGTATTTTTCCCCATTAGGCATAACTTTATAAAACCATTCTTTTGACAATAGACGCATCTTCCCCTTTGCTCTTGAGTCCTGCCTAGTAATAACACTGAATGGTCCATTTCTGTTTTGAAAAGAAAGACTTCCAACTTTTATTATTTCCATTCGTAGATCATGTGCTAATGGTATGTGCCAATGTGAGGCATCACTAAAAATATTTAAATCTGTCTCATTGGAATGACTCATAGCAACATTTTCTTCGTCTTGGATTAAGCTGCTTTTGCTGTCAACTTCTGAAACAATTGCCTTCGTTTCCATTACAACATCATTAGTAGAAATATCAACCTCTTCTTGCACACTATCTGATTCTACAGAATTAAAATTGATGCCATCTGAGACTTTGGTTCTACTCAATGTCTGAAGTTTGTCGTCATTGGATGAACACTGGCTCTCGGTTGGGGTCCTGATATAACGTAGCAATGACCCTGGTGACGGCTTCAGAGGGTCATTTCTTTTCTTTTTAGCTTTTCTTTGTTGTGATCCACTTGGCCTCTTGGAGCTGTGCACTCCTCGAGGCATATTAAGAGTTGATTTCTTGAACAGAATAAAATAATAAATCTTATACTTATTTTGTAAAGCAAACATTTAGATAGCCTGGTTTATTATTACAACACAAAGCAGTTGGACAAAAATATTAAAAATTATTTTAAAGAAATATTACTTCATCCTTTCATGATCTAAATCTGTATTTACTAGTTAATTTAAAGTGTTTTAAAATGACTATTTCAATGTACATTATAATGTGATAACTCTTATTTGATATTTGTTATCATAATCCTCAAATTATACTTTCTTTCATTAGCTGCTCAAAATATATTTACAAACACTCTACATTACAATTATTGAAGTTGAAAACGTTAAATACATTCTATTTGATAATTAATTTTATCTGCATGCTTAAAACTTAGTATTTATAGTTCTACATTATCCAAAATAAACAACAAAAAAGCTTAATTTTCCTTTAATTAATACAAAAATTTACCCGGATTTATCTGTAAATAATTTGTTATTGGCAACTTTGCCATATGAGTTATTCATATTTATTATTTAAAGAGTATCCAATTGTCGCCCCTTATTTTACTGTACAACACATCAATGTTTTATTAACCTACCGCACTTCTCCCTCTTTCTCGTTAACACGATAGGCGGATTTTTTTTTTTTTAATAAAGGGGGGATAAAAAAAAATGACAGCAAACTTCTACACCATCGCACAATGCGACAAGAGCTTGCTACAATCACAAAAGCCTCGATGACACAGTTCCATACATCAAAGAAGTTTTCCGATCCATGCCGCTGAAAGTATGGTGTAATGTTTTGCTAGTAAAATTAGTATGCTGTAACGTTTTGGTTAATTTGATGGAACCAAATTTATTTATAGAAACATATTGAGAGAGAGAGAGAGAATCAGAGAATAGAAGAAAGAGAGAGAAGATTCTCCTTGCGTAAATATGTTCGCAATATGTGCCAGATTTAAAGTTGTTGTCTGCTTTTGAAAAGTTGCTATTTTTTCACTTGGGTGTCACCCGGTGCGAACCGCACCCCCGCACCTGCCTAGTGACGCCACTGCAGTACACTACACATACGTGGTTCTCAACCTTATTAATAAGTTCCAGTGGCGTCACTAGAGTGGGTGTCACCCGGTGCGGTCAAATCAGGGTGTCGCCCCCCCCCCCAGCGTTCCACTTATTCTTCAAATAAAAAAACTATCGTTGTTCAGTTGTTGTTTTTTGCGCAATAATACAGTTCGTTGCTTGCTGCTACACAAAGTTTAAATGAGTATCGATTATGCTTTTTTCTCATATTATCGTTAATCATTACATACAAAAACAACTACGATTTTTAAAATAGAAATTAAAAACCAACTGAGCATGCTTTCCTAAGTCAACATTAAACAGCTCTTAATGGAAACCTTTGAACATTATATTCACATATAGTGGTAGTTTCATGAGGACAACTAATGAAAAATGCAACATAATGAAAAGGTACACACATTTTAAAGAGTTTTTTTTAACATTTAAAAGTTTACAATAACTTTAGAAAATAAATATTTAAATTTCCTTTTCAGGATTTCAAATAACAAAACTTATAAATAATAATAATAACAAACTCAATATATTTTGCGACTTCGTTTTCAATGGACAGAACTACTTAATTTGATTTCAAAAATTATTAATATTTGTTAATTAATGTTTTAATAAGAGAACGTTGTTAGTTGATGTTTTAATGAGAGAACGTTGTTAGTTTATGTTTTAACGAGAGAACGTTGTTAGTTTATGTTTTAATGAGAGAACGTTGTTAGTTTATGTTTTAACGAGAGAACGTTTTTAGTTGATTTTTTAAATGAGAGAACGTTTTTAGTTGATGTTTTAATGAGAAAACGTTATTTGTTGATGTTTTAATGAGAGAACGTTGTTAGTTTATGTTTAAATGAGAGAACGTTGTTAGATATGTTTTAAGGAGAAAACGTTGTTTGTTTATGTTTTAATGAGAGAACGTTGTTTTTTGATGTTTTAATGAGAGAACGTTGTTAGTTGATGTTTTAATGACAG
>JADKLZ010000687.1:28188257-28210096 GCA_021533235.1 Biomphalaria straminea | reverse complement strand
ATGTTTTAACGAGAGAACGTTGTTAGTTGATGTTTTAATGAGAGAACTTTGTTAATTGATGTTTAAATGAGAGAACGTTGTTAGATGATGTTCTAATGAGAGAACGTTGTTAGTTGATGTTTGAATGAGAGAACGTTGTTAGTTGACGTTTTAATGACAGAACTTTATTAGTTGATGTTTGAATGAGAGAACGTTATTAATTGATGTTTTTTTACGAAAACGTTATTAGTTGATGTTTTAATGAGAGAATGTTGTTAGTTTATGTTTTAACGAGAGAACGTTTTTAGTTGATTTTTTAAATGAGAGAACGTTTTTAGTTGATGTTTTAATGAGAAAACGTTATTTGTTGATGTTTTAATGAGAGAACGTTGTTAGTTGATGTTTTAATGACAGAACTTTATTAGTTGATGTTTGAATGAGAGAACGTTATTAAATAATGTTTTTTTTCGAAAACGTTATTTGTTGATGTTTTAATGAGAGAACGTTGTTAGATATGTTTTAACGAGAAAACGTTGTTAGTTGATGTTTTAATGAGAGAACGTTGTTAGTTGATGTTTTAATGAGAGAACGTTGTTAGTTTATGTTTTAACGAGAGAACGTTGTTAGTTGATGTTTTAATGAGAGAACATTGTTAGTTGATGTTATAATGAGAGAACATTATTAGTTGATGTTTTAATGAGAGAGCGTTATTAATTGATGTTTTAATGAGAGAACGCTATTAGATGATGTTCTAGTGAAAGAACGTTGATATTTGAACTTTTAATGAGGGAACGTTGATAGTTTATGTTTTAATGAGAGAACGTTGTTAGTTGATGTTTGAATGAGAGAACGTTGTTTATTGATGTTTTAATGAGAGAACGTTGTTAGATGATGTTTTAATGAGAGAACGTTATTAGTTGATGTTTTAATGAGAGAACGTTGTTAGTTGTTGTTTCAATGAGAGAATGTTTTTTTTTATGTTTTAATGAAAGAACGTTATTAGTTTATGTTTTAATGAGAGAACATTTTTAGTTAATGTTTTAATGAGAGAACGTTATTAGATGATGTTTTTATTAGAGAACGTTATTAGTTGATGTTTTAATTCGAAAACGTTATTAGTTGATGTTTTATTGAGAGAATGTTGTTAGTTGATGTTTTATTGAGAGAATGTTGTTAGTTGATGTTTTAATGAGAGAACGGTGTTAGTTAACGTTTTAATGAGAGAACGTTGTTAATTGATGTTTTAATGAGAGAACGTTATTATATGATGTTCTAGTGAAAGAACGTTGATATTTGAACTTTTAATGAGAGAACGTTGATAGTTTATATTTTAATGAGAGAACGTTGTTAGTTTATGTTTTAATGAGAGAACGTTGTTAGAGGATGTTTTAATGAGAGAACGTTGGTATTTTATGTTCTAATGAGAGAACGTTGTTAGTTAATATTTTAATGAGAGAACGTATTTAGTTGATGTTTTAATGAGGGAACGTTGTTAGTTGATGTTTTAAAAGCAACGCTGACAGCTGACGTTCTCGGCATATGATATTTATCATACTTCTTTGTCTATCACTGAGTATTTCTAACGCTGCTTGTAGCTGTAGCACAATGACGTCACGTTTAACCTCCAAATTGACGTTGAACTGTAATTGTAGACTTCTGTGCATCTTTCTGTCTCAAGAGACAATTGGTGGCTAAAGAAGCCACAGTTCATGTTTTAGAGCTGGTCAACTGTGGAAGAAAAACACTAGTTAATTTATCATGTTAAACAAGGCTTAGGCGCAATTCATTTTTGTCTAAAATATTAACACATCTTTCGTAATTGAAAAAAAAGTGCTTATTAAAAATTAACATAATAATTAATTTTGCTGTCTAGCACATTCTAACATTTTTCATTTACTAATTTGTTATAAGTCTAGTTTTGAACGTTCACTTTATCTTGTTTTTATATTCTGTCCTCCTGATGAGTTTTTTTTTCTCTTTAAGAGTCCTTTTGCTGTTGTTTGAAGACAGTTTTACCCGCACAATGTTTCGGTATATTTCATTTATCATTTGAGTGTACTTAGAAGAAACTAAAGAATGTTATATTTACTAGTGTATTTCAGGCTTATTACTATTTTAAAACACGACTCGTAGATTTAGAAAAATTATTTCATTAGGCCTATTTAAAAATTGCACCCCCAAGAGGGCTGATTTCTTTTGGAGTCCGAGTATCTGGAGGAGCAAGTAGAGTCCATCAAGCAGATTGGTGACGACATCACTAACCTGAAGCGTGTTGGTTCAAGTCTTGGTTGACAAGGAAACTCTTGGAAGTGATTAAGTCCTGTGACCTTGACCCAATGTTTGTCTTGTGGTACTTGTCTCACTCTCAGTACAAGTCTTTGACTTTTCAGTTGTTTTTTGTGTGTTAACGAGCAAAGTCTGTTGTTTTTTTAAAGAGTTGTTTATTGTCAACAAATTGTTAGCTGGGACCAATAAAGTCTTAAAATGTAAAAAAAAAAATAATCTGGTTGGAATGACTATATCAAATCTTATTATAATATACAAATCACCGAAACAATGTGTCTTCCAATTATTCGAAGTAACAAACATTTGTGCATGGACACCAAGCTTGGTATCACAATCGACTTTCTACTTAGTAGTCTGAACATTTATTTCTTTACAAAGGTGCTTGAAAAACAATCATCTCCTAAATAACGAAGCTTATGTAAAACAGGACAACAGCGCTATATATATCATGGGCAACACTATCCAGTTGTTTTCTCTTTTATAATTATATACTTAATCTCCGTAGACACAGGCGATCAGATTTAAATAAAAAATAAAAGTACTGAATAATAAAAAATAGAACAAAAACATTATTATCATGAAAAGAATTTATTACACCAAATAAATGACAAGAGATGTAAGGTTAAATAATGCATAGGACTTTTTTTTCCCAAACATCAAATGGACAACTTTTGAAAGCTTTTGTCCATCAATGGTTGGTTGAAATAGTTGGCAGCTAACAAATAACAAAACAAAATAAGCACAGTGCATAGAGGCAAGGGCAGAAACTCACATATTTAATGTAACCACTTAGCACTAGTTTTTAATAAATTTGAATTCATAACAGTTCATTCATAATATTTTTCAGTTGAAAGTTGTCATTGTTTTCTTATTTATATCATATTATATGAGTGGGAACGTTTTTATGATCGTTTCAGTGAGTAGTTTTCTTTTATAAAGTACAATGTGGATTGGTCAAAGGAGAATGTAGTATGTTTCATCTTAAAACACTAAAGCTATTTATCATTATCAGGTGGGCTTACGGAAAAAGAGTTTCCTATAACAATGATTGCACACTACATGACATTTATAGTGCTGATTCTGTAAGAGCTTAACCAATGACTATAACATAATATACTGGTATACATTATATCATATCAACAATATTAATTCCAACCAGTTTTCACTTTCTAAGACCTACATAACCAGAAAAAGTTATACTTTATAATTTTATGCTACATTTATTTATTTTTTAAATAATTTTTATGGGTTTGTTGTTAGCTTTGCAAAATATCATACATGACCTTAAGTAGCTAAAATAAAGTATTTTGTTCAATGGATATTAATTCTATTCAATCAGTGATGAGTTCACCACAAAGCTCCACATTATTTATAACCTAACATATGAGGAAGAATTACGATACAAAAACTGAAAATACTTTTAAAAAAAACAACAACAACAGGATATCACAAGGAGATCACTAAAGTTGGCAACAGATAAAAAAAAGAGGAAAAGAAAAAAAAAGATTTTTTTTTTAGGCAGAGAACATTGCAAAAAGAAAAAAAAAGGTTCAGATATTATCCTATTAATTGACAGAATAATAAAAAAATATAAACAACTTCTGATCCAATATTATTACACTACCAGTACATATAAACAGTATTTTGTTATAGTAGCATACTAAAATATTCATGCTTAAATTTAATAATTAGTGGAGCAACTTGAAGTAGAAGAGAATCTTGTGTGAAAATGTATCTGTCAAAGTAGACATTTTCAATGCATTGTGTACAATAACTTCTAACTAATAGTGAAATTAACTTATAGTAATTTTTTTAAGCTTAAAAACGGTGTTTGCAATGTAAATCAAGTTATTGATCAAAAACCTTATTGCTTTAAAAATAGTTCTGTAACAGATACAGTTTTCATTTTCCCCCTTTTTTTAATACTGCAAGTAATTCATATATCCAGTGCATTTTTTTTTGTTAAAAAAAAAAAAATAGGTGCCAGTACTCAGTGATGGATTGTTTAACTTTTAACTACTAATAAATTGATTATAAATGTTAAAATACAAGAAAAGTCATAATTATTTCCCCACTCAGAATAATGTGCCGGTAGGCCGTACTCATGCATACACTCAAAAAAAAAAGCACTGCATATATCTGCAGAAAATACATATACCCAGAAGACATATGTATCTCAACAACATGTACCAGTTTATAGAATGAATGCGACCAAAGGGTGTGTATCCACAAAACATACTTAGAAAACATGTATCCATATACAGAAGACATGTATCTAAAAGAGGTATCCATATTTATGCATTAAGGCTACTTCACTTTTTAGTCTTCTATTTCTAGAGTGCCTCTAAGTTTAGTGAATTTACTAATGACCTTCTTGACTTTTCATAAGTTATAAAACTCAAAGCTATGTTAAATGTGTTTGATCTAATTTCTTTGTTTTCTTGAAAGGTGGCAGAGAATGCATATTCTAAAATTGGTCTAAGGTCTAACCAAGGTTAAAGAGCCTTTGTTCTAAAATAATTTTCATAGATAGATCAGCATATAAGAGAATACACTGAGCTCAAAGCAGATGTAATCTGATGGCAAAATGTGAATATGGATTTCAATTATTAAAAAAAAAAACGAAGATGAAAAATATTTTAATTTATGTGTTCAATGTAAAAAAAAAATGTAGTTTCCATTGATAGAGCTAGTTACTCTGTTAGAAATGATGAAACTGTTTAGTAATCTCTACCTTGTTATTTTGTAGTCAATATTTCAAAAATAACTATGATAACAAAATCATTCATAGCCTTAAAGTGAACTCTTACATAATAGATCTTTGATGACTGGATTTTAAAAGTTGTTGAATACTGTGTGAACTGGTCAACTGCAATTACAAACAAATAACATTGCAGGCAAATACTTTCAGTTCTGGTGTTTGGAGGAAGCAAGTTACTTGGAGAGAAAGTAGGTCATGTTCATATATTAAGTCAGTGTTTCCAAAACTGTGAGGCCCTGACTAGGTGTTCCATAATCTACTGGAATAATTAACTAGTTGGCCACCACATGAATTAACACCTCTAAAAAAAAATAATTAAAGTGTTGTGCTAAATACTCAAGAATGTGTGAAGTGTTCCATTAAGAAAATAGTTTGGGAAACCACTGTATTAAGGTATACCAATGTACTTATAGGCCATGTAGGTACAATCAAAATGACAGCATTATTTCAACTAGGCAATCTAGTAACATTAAAAATAAGTGGGTATGGTTAATATAAGCACACTTGAACATAAAACCTCACTTTAGTTGCAGTAGAATCAATTCAAAGAGTAATTGTGTTATGTACAGTTAGAAGAAGACACAAACTTTTAACGCTTATATAGAGGTTGAACGTGTATAAAGTTGTAGTTTTTAATCAGAAAAATATAATCTTTTCTTTTAAACCTTTACATAGATAACATAGCATTATGCATGATTCAATGACAGAAAAAAGAATATATTGATGCTATAACAAATTTATATAGTGTATAATTACTAAAATATACAAATCAAATTTATACAGGAATAGATGAAAATAAAAGTTATCTCAGTAAACAGTCAAAATAAAAAAAATGAATTGGCTGATAATAACTCACAATAATAAACAAAAGTTACATTATAAAAAGTGTTCATTGTTTCTCTTTGAGGTACCAGTAATAAATACAGTTGGCAAAGGAGTTTAATAAACAATATGAATTTGTACCACAGAAATGAGCTTGTATAAAATTAGAAACAAATTTTAAACATGTGCAGATGTCCTTTAATCATTTAGCTTGTAGCCAATTGTTTCAAAAATAAAAATTATTGTACATATTTCCATCAAATTACAAAAGCCAATGAAGAGATGGGTTATTCTGCTGTTCAGAGAGTATAAAGACACTATGGAATTCTCAATCTCATTTGAAATGTCTTTAGTTTCTATCACATATAGATCCTACTTTTTTAAATTATAGGCACAGAAATACTAATAGTTTGCATTAAGAAAAATGGAGCAAAGTAGGTCACATTCTAAATATAGCTTACAAAAGCTTTAACTTAAAATACATAAAAGTAATGAATTAATTAAACAAATGCTGAGAGGTACAACAGTTATAGTTTGTGTAAATATCATTGACTAAAACCTTTAAAGTCTTAAGAATTTTGTTACTAGCCATATACATCTGTTAGGCCCTATAGTCCTCTACATTTTTTTTTTTAAACATTTAGCCAATTCAATTATGAATTCATTTTCTGATCTTGGTGTCTTCAATAGTAAATTCAACCAGAACATCAGAATGATAATCTTTGTCTTCAATGTAAAGAAAAAAGAGAGAAAGCAAGTTATCCATAATTAAATGTATTACTAAAACCAAAAATATTTCTATACTGTTACAAAATTTTGTTCCAAAAATATCACACTCAAAACTAGCAAAAGCTAAAGGCTGTTCTCCCCTGTAGAAGTGCAAGAATCAAATAAATAGGCTTCTGTACAAAGAGTGGAATCAACACAAAAATACTGGTGGTTCTAACTACAAACACTACAGACACACACATAATAAAGACAGTGGAAGTAATCATTTATCTCAAGTGTCAACACTAAAAAATGACCTAAAAAATGGTGAAAATACTAGAATAATTCACTGGACTGAATAAAAACACTACCAATGTAATGATTACTGAGTTAATATTGTCAGTAGTAGGTGAGAAAAAAAAAGGATAACTCACAATCAAGAATGAATGACTTTCCTTATGAGTTACTGTGAATGGGTTAGTATGTTTAGTCTTATGAATTTACAGGAATCTTTAAAGATTACATTATTCTAAAATCAAAACCACAAATAGGGAAGCAGGTGATGCAGTGAATAATCTATTAGCTCCCCCTTCCCAACCTTTGTGTTCACAATCACTCATATATACAATGCCAGCCAGTCAGTAGTCTAATGGTGTTCTTTTCTATCATAGCATTAGACTCAACAACACAGGATGAAACTTTGATCAAATAGCAAAAGATAAACTATACATAGTTTGATTTATAAAGTGTTTACAACTATTTTACAATAACAAAACATCATGAAAGCATCAACATTTACTTTTTAGCACTTTTTTAAATGTCTTGAATGAATGAAGAATTATAAGAATATGTCATATGGCAGATCAACGTTATAAAAGTAAAATGAAAAAATAATTTTCACTAAGTTACATAAACTATTGAGTATTTATTTTTTTACAGACCATTTCTTAAGAAAGGGAGATGCTCTTGTCAGTTGAGCTATAATAAAACACATTTCTATCATTTTTTGTTTGTATGTTTAAAAAAGAAAAGGAGTTTTACATTTTTTTTTAGTCTATCCATTTCTGAAATGACAATCTTAATTATAAACAACTAATATATAATAGGACAAAGAAAAAGTGTTACTGTAATAAATAAACAAAAAAGAAATAAATGTTGTATGATTAATAAATGAACTAAACTTGACACATTTAGTTTGACAGCTGTAGTAATCTCAACTAAAAACAAAAAAAATGGCATCAAAACTTTGAGCAACTTGTATATTATTCACAGTGTAAAATAAAACAGAATCTACTACAAACAATTTTTGTCTAATGGTGAAATGGGCTGCTATTTTTCAAGCAGCCTTAAAGACTGTCTCTTAGAAGATACCAGTATTGTTGATAGATGGACAATAGTGTTGGTCTTAAACATTTCAGACGTTCTTTCAATGAAGATTATTACATCCTAACTAAACCTGCTGCAGGATGGTAAGAGATGTTAGCGGGCAGGATTCAAACAAGAACCGTTGTGACCAAAGTCTAAAATGCATACTACCATTAGAAAAAATAAGCTTTGTAGATAGACATATTTGATTATTCAAAAATACCAAAAATTTAAACAAAAATCATCATGTGTTTAGTAATTGGGAAAATAAAATTGAGCCCATTTAATCAGTCATTATGCTATTCACTAACCTACATAATTGACCTAAAAATTACAACCTTAACTTAGAAATGTAGGCTAATGATTGAAAAAAAAAAAAAAACCCTAAAGAAAACTTTTGGTTATTTACAAAGGCTTACGTGACATATACAATGAAGAGAACACTATATAATTGCAATGAACACACTATAGTCTCAAAAGGAAATATTGGTTAATATTTCATTGACAAAATAAAAAAAAAAAAAAACTAAACATACGATACTAGAAAAAAAGCATTATGCTAATGTGTGCATCATGATCGGAGAGCCTCGGCACTCGTGAAGGAGAAGTGTTTGAATACATTCTGATTCATTGTCTTCAACAGGGTTGGATCTGGTGGAGTCAAGCCAACTTTCTCTGTAGTAAAGTCTGAGTCAAAGTTTGAGCTGTCACTGGCATTTTTCTGAAATATTGACGTATAAACAGTAGATGAAAATCAGGCAAGCCGAAAGCTAGAACACAAAATTAACACACAGAATATCAGCACCATTAACTCCCCCATTGCCATCCAGTTTTCAATTGAAAATTTAAGAATAGTACACTTCAAAGAACAGCTGTATGCCCTGTACTGGGCTTTCATTTATAAAAGTGACTTACCTATAATGAACCATGGAACAAAAGTTCTAACAATTTCAGATGATTGCATAGGAAGTATTTAAAAATGATCTGCAATATTACTTAACCCTTAAAGTGCATAGGAAGTATTTAAAAATGATCTGAAATATTACTTAACCCTTAAAGTGCTGAGCTGTTTTACTATGAGTGCATACAAAATGGAATTACAATTCTGATGTTTAGAGGCTAAACTACCACACACATTTTAAGGGATAAAGATTGGCAAAGGGAAATCCCAATAAAAATTGTTGGCCACCCAGAATTGTGTCAATTATTGATAGTAACTAAGAACAAGAAAGGAAAAAAAAAAAATACATAACTCATTAATACTAAAAGGTGTCATGTAAGCCAAATATTGATGAAATTCAAACAAGGCATAAATAATTAGTAAAAGAAATTTAATTTTCACAAATGAAACCATAAAACTCAAATGCTATTCAACCTTAGTTAAACCAAAACACACCATGTTTGGATCCTTGAACTAACTAAAGCATATGACAGATACAAAGATATAAATTCTGTCCCCCCCCCCCCCCCCAAAAAAAAAGGAAAGTCAGGTTTGAAACAATATTCACTTTTGCCAAAATAAATCATTTGTAATATCACTCAAATTAAAGATGGTCCAAAACAGATGATTAAAAGCAATAATTCATGAAACAAAACAACAAAAAAAAAAGTTCCCAATTCTCTCAGAGAGACACATGGAACAACTAAAATCTGTAAAAAGCATCTGTATATTTTAATACAAGACTTTGTAAGAAAAAAAGTCAAAAAGCAAACTTACAACTTTTGGTTTAAAAGGAGGTGAAATCTGTCTGGCTTCAAGTTTTTCCCAGTCAATGTTACGGAAGAAAGGCTGAGAGTTGATTGGTCCAGCTGGGCAAGTGGGCATGCCAAGTCTATCTGGTGGGTTGCGGTCAAATAACTGTAGGAGCAAGAAATATTAAGATGTCATTATTTCTTGAGAATTGAATATCAAAAGATGGATATAAAAATAACTTCAAAATTCAGTGAACTGAACTTTGTGAATGATTACTTTGTCATTACTAGGATCAACAGACTTATTGACTTTTTTCCCCAAATAACACTCAGCTTAGTTATTTCTGTGTTGGGTGCTCTTATGAGAATCTCAAAAAAAAAAAAAAAAAAAAAAAAATTAGCTATCAAGACCATAATTAAAACTATAAATGTTTGATCAGGCAGTAAAATGGTAATTGAAAAGAATTATCATTTTCAAATGAATAAAAACTTTTTTAATAGATACAAAAATATTCTTTTTTTTCTCATGGCTAATGCAAAAACCCACAACTATTGTTCTAGCTTTCAGAAAACTGTCAACCTGTATGCAAGTCATTGTCTAGCTAGCCAAGAACAAAGATTCAAGCCATATAACCAAGTATATGTTGTAAACTAGTCACGGTTGCATAGAGTAGAAGTAGTACAAACTGACAGTCTACTTGACATCCTGAGCAAGGAATCTATTACTTACTAAAGTCAGCATGTTGACAGCTTCTTTAGGTGTGGCGTGAGGATAGCGTGGAGTATCATGCAGAATGGAGTGGAATAAGTCATCCTCATCATCACCATGGAATGGTGACTGGCCAATGAGCATTTCATAAACCAGCACACCAAATGACCACCAGTCAACTGAAGCATTATACTTGGCTCCCTTTAAGATCTGAATACAACAATGAAAAGAAAAATTCAATTATTTTATACTTTAAACTAAAAGAAAATGTTTATTACTTGCTGACAGAAATGTTATCATTTTTATAAGACCGAAATATGTGCAAAATTTCAGCTTGATAATATTTGCAAACATTTTACAAGACAGAGTGAGTTGATATAAGTTTTGTCAAAACTTTTTGAAAAACGCCAATCTAAGTGCCATTTAAAAAAGAAAAATAATAAAACCAAAGTTTTCAATGTAAATGTTTGCATACATTAGTTGCAGTCACAGTTAAAAGTTTAGATTAGTGACTTACCTCTGGGGCAATATAGTCTGGTGTACCACAGAAGGTCGAGGCTTTATTGTCTCCAAAGATCTTTTCTTTACACATACCAAAATCAGCAATTTTAATATGTCCATCTTTGTCTAGCATGACATTGTCAAGTTTCAGATCTCTGGATACAAAGGGAGGTAACAAACAATTATTTTCAATATTTCAATAGTTTTAATAAGTCAATATTATTTTAAAAAAAAACTCAGTCATTTTACATTTCAAGACAAAAATCATTTCTCTTTAGAACCTCTCTTGTGACTAAAGAGGCCAATCCTTGATACACAGCTGCAGGCACAGGTTAGGCTTATGTAATCACCAGGTGCTGTAGCACTTTCAATCTTCTTTCTACTTCTGGTGTGTATGTCATCTGCAATCCAGGACCCTTCCTTTAAGCTTGCTTTACATGTGGATCTATGCAGTGCCTCTTTGTCGATTTTGAAGAGCTTCATGTCATGTTTGCATACATCAGTATACCTTAAAAGTAGAATCCAGCAAATCTGCTGCCTTCTATTAGATCAGAATGTCTTGTGGGAGTTGATCTTGTGGCATTCCAATCTCTAAGGTGCCCTGAAAGTAGTGCTTACTTCGGCTGATATTCTATACCTATTATTATTTTTACTTGTCACATCATTGTCTCTAAGTCAAAATTTAACCTTTTTCCGAAACAAATAACTAATTCCTAATTGTGCCATAACAGTACTTACCTGTAAACTATTCCATTTTTGTGTAAAAACTGTAAGCCACAAATGATTTCTGCTGCATAGAATCTAGAACAAAAAATTAGAAAAGAACAAAATTAAATTAAGTTGAGATACAGTTTGTGGTCAAGCATATGTATAATATTAAATGCCACAGCAATTAGTTTAATGAAAAATATGGTAAAAAATTTTGGGAACCAAAACTAAAAGGGTAAGCAGACAAACTTTGTTCAAAGTGCAGCAGTTAAAAACAAACACATATTTCAAGACTCAGGGTTTCAACTTTGCCAAGGATTCAAAGTTTTGGGACTTCTTTCTGCACTGGGTCCACTAATATTTCATACATTATGATGAACCTAAGATCTTAATTTGTAATCAAAGTACTTGAGTCGATTCATGTTAACAAAAATAAAAGTTCACTTACTGAGCTCTTTGAAACTCAAACTTCCCAGACAGCTGTATATGAAACATTAAATCACCACCATTCAAATATTCCATCACAAAGAAAAGATGACTCTGAAATAGATAAACATATACAATCATTTCTGTAAAGAAAAATAACTAGCTTTGTTTAATTTATAGGTATTTCACAAGCAGAAGCTAAGTACACAGCAAATAAAAAAAAACTACTTTTCAGTTACCTTATTTTGGAAAGTGCTATGCAGGTGAGTAAGAAACGGATGCTGGCATCCAATAGATAGCACTCTCTTCTCAATCAATGTACATTCCACATCATCATCCTCCAGAACTACATCCTTCCTTAAGGCTTTGATTGCATAGAAAGTGTTGTTCTCTTTTAGTTCTGCCAGAAAAACCTGTGAGATGACAGAAGAGAATGGAATGGGTTGCCTTAATCAGTCAGGAAAACCAACAACTTATGAGAAAGTCATTGATTAACAAGCATGACTAGATTGACAAATGAAATGGGTAGGACACAATTACCTTCTTTTTTGAAGTAATGTCTGTAATATAAGATAAGGACTTAAAACACATTATTTTTTTATTATTATCACTTGAGCAGCATGTCTCCATGCAAGTATAGACAAACTTTTGAGGACAAGTAAGATAGGAATAATGGGGTGAAAGTTTTAGTGCCACATTTATGTATTTAGTAAATAAAACTCAGTTCAAGTTAAATATTCATTCCTAGTCTTTATTTGGATTCAAACTTGAGTCCCTCAGTTAAGCAAAGAAGCCACATGTTGCATATCTCAATAATAAGTTGACTGGAGTTGATGCTAGGTATGTGGTACTCCTGCAATTTGAACAAACTCTTTTCAGCTAAGACCTGATTAAGACACTGATATTTAACTTGAAGAGGCTTTAAAATGGTTAAACTCAAGTTTGCAGATTGATTCAGCTCTAAATCATTACTTGATTTCAAGAATGATTAAATTATTTAATATTTTGGACTTTGGTGAAATCTGAGAGTTTTTTTTAAACCAGTACTTAAGATTTTTTTCCCCTCAAATTCATAAAGACTTTAAGCCAAACTTAAAGCCCTGATGTGAATTCTCATTTATCCTATACAGGTTCAAAACTTAAAGATACTTTGATACTTTATGTTATGAGAAGTATGGTTTACTAACATGTTAGTTCAAGAGGTAAGTGAGAAATATAAATATTGGATGTACCTTTCCAAAGCTGCCTTTGCCCAGTGTTTTAAGAAAGGTGAAATCTTCAGGAGTAAACTTGCGGACTTGCAAAGCTGGTGCCATTTCTGTTGGAACTTCATCGATGTCCCAGACTTTCTGGTATGGTGAGTCATCATCACTGTCCTCCTCATCATCAGGCTGTGGAGCCTGTGGAAACAACATGTGTGCATTTAAGAAATCTATTATTACAAACTGAACTATTGTAATAGTTTTTATTTGCAGTCAAATTTATTTATAATTCTTGTGAAAAGGGGAAAAAAAGGGAATAGCCTCAAGCAGAATTAGAAAATATACTTTTCCAAATCTAAAAGTGCTCAGGAAATTTTTTTATGTGAAAAAAAAAATTGTTTTTTAATGACTAGTGAGCAGGATCTTTGATATTGAAGTTGGAGGAGAGCCAATTTTTCAATTGTGGCCAACATGTAAGGGGCGCAAGCTCCACCAAAGCAAAATAGTGACATTTAAGTTTCATGTTTTCTGGAAGCTATTTTAATAAGTATACAATGGTGAGAATTCTTAAAAAAATATTTTTTAGATCATTATTTCCAGTTACATTATGTCTGTTATTATGAGGAAAATAAAAAAAAAACAAAAAAAAAACAAGATATGTTTTTTAAAAAATGTGCTTAAACAACAATTTAACTTTAAAATTGCTTTTTAAATTTAGACATTCTACTGTACAAAAAATATATTTGAACAATGAAAACACCATAGTTAAACTATATCCTGAATATACATTTCTTTGAATTCTAGGTCTAAGCTCTAAGACACTAACAAACTCTTTTATGGTGTCACCTTTTTAAAAAAAATGTCTGCCAATAATAGTTTCAACCTTTTTGTTTACTTTTTGTTTCAACAGTTTTGGATTTTCACTTTTTTTCTTTTTTACTTTCTAGTAGCTTTAAACAAGATTTGAATGTAGACAAAAAAGTCAGTAAATAAAAGAATTCGGAATCATTGTTGGGTAGTTCAACTTACAGAGCCTGGTTGAGGTCTCTGTCCTCCCGGGGATGTTGATATTCTAACCTGCTGCAAGGCCTCGGCAAGAAGCTTCTGGTTTATGCCGCACAAATTAGGCATGAACTGTTTACATTTCTTGTGACAGTTGATGCCACAGACTGATAGAAAAACATGAAATAAAAATATCATTGAAACAAGTCAACTGGTTCTCATTATAAGGATGTAGATAAAAGGGATATAATTAATTCTAGTTGGTAGTGTCTTCAAAGTCTTAAGAGAGATAAACAGTCTGGTAAAGTGTCAGAAGAGAGTTATGTACCTTCACATTTTAGTCCCTGTCTAAAGAGACCAAACAGCATGGAGCCACAATGATCACAGAATGTAGGAGACATGTAATTGTACAGTTTAAATCTATGAGGTACATTAATGTTGAAGCGTTCTGTCAACATCTGTAAATAACAAATGAACAATAAATAATCTTTAATATCTATATATATGTCAACATCTGTAAAAAAAAAATGAACAATAAAAAATCTTTAATATCTATATATATGTCAACATCTGTAAATAACAAATGAACAATAAATAATCTTTAATATCTATATATATATATATATATATATATCAACATCTGTAATTAACAAATGAACAATAAATAATCTTCAATATCTATATATATAAGTGTACACATTTAGAAGGACTATCATGACACTTCCATTAAACATTATAGAGTGGTAGAATAAAAACATCAACATATGTATTAATGGAATAATTGCTAAGCTTTAAAATCATTAAAATTATTTCATTTTCAATATTTTTTTTTCTGAAACGTAAAAAGCCCAAAAGTGAGATGTGGTAGCATTATCAATTAGACAGACAAAAATGTGATATTCAAATAAAAACATCTTTTAATCCAATCACAATATATAGACAACCTTAACATCTCAGAAAGTCTCATAAAAAAATAAGAATAAAGTTTTTTTAAAAGATATCAATTATGTTTTACTATTATTTAAACTGCAAGTGCATGAAAGCAGCTGCTATTATACTTAATGAATTGATCCCTATGAAAGCAGCTGCTATTATACTTAATGAATTGATCCCTATCAAATTATTTTTTTTAATGTGCATGCATTTTCCCAACATTTCCATATCAAAATAAATGACATGAAATGATTGAGAAATAAATGAATAGAGAAAATACTGTCTTCAAAGTGTATTAGCTAAAACTATTTAGAAGCACTATTAAGTATTTTAAAAAAAGGCAAAAGCT
The DNA here is from genome assembly GCA_021533235.1 of Biomphalaria straminea. Lineage (NCBI taxonomy): Eukaryota > Metazoa > Mollusca > Gastropoda > Planorbidae > Biomphalaria > Biomphalaria straminea. Next base: position 28,194,653 of record JADKLZ010000687.1, on the reverse strand, counting down.
AAGGAAGACATAAACAGTTTCTACTGAGAAACAACTGTCAAAATGAAGATTATACAAGAGAAGTCATAAAAAGCAGCAAACAAGTTGACATATGGTGGTTTGGAAACAACTTGAGGACAAAAAAACAACATGAGAACAAACATCTTTACAAGGACAAACATCTTTATGAGGACAAACATCTTTATGAGGACAAACAACTTCATGAGAACAACCATCTTTATGAGAACAACCATCTTTATGAGGACAAACTTCTTTATGAAGACAAAAAACTTATGAAGATATCCCAAAATGTCCTAAGAACTGATGGAAATGAACTTGCTAGAAGACATAAGTTAACAATTAGTGAGCAAAGTGGCTGTAGAGTTATTTATAGAAATACAATTCTGGATCATAAACAAAATTTAGGACTTAAAGCACCCGATACTAAATAACTCAGCCTCCTAGCTTTCAGAAACAGATCACAACTGGCTAGCAGGTGCATTAAAACTTGAGCATTGAGCATCAGAGAGAAAAAGTGGCCTGATAATTGTCCCATTACTAAGAAATGACAAACAGAAGAAGACATATACTCGCTCTTATGTTATATACTCTCTCTTATGTTAATCTCATAAGATAAGGAAGTGATTTAAAATTCAATCCTGCTACCAAGTAAGTTTTATAATGTAGGAGCTACTTGTGAGTGAAAAAGTAAGTCTGAAAGGTGGTTTTCTAAACATGTGTTTTCACCTTGTTTCCTGCAGGTGTGTACATTATTTACCTACAAGGTAAAAGATTGTGTAAGAAGAGAGACATGAACAGATTTTGTTTAAATGTTTAAGCACCAAGCAAGCTAGTAACATCCATACAATAATAATCAAGATTACACCCCTTGGAATTTATTGTATCCTCTAAGAGTTGTCTATTAAAACTATTCCATTGTATCCTCTAAGAGTTGTCTATTAAAACTATTCCATTGTATCCTCTAATAGTTGTCCATTAAAACTATTCCAATGTATCCTCTAAGAGTAATTTACTAAAACTATTCCAATGTATCCTCAAAGAGTTATCTATTAGAACTATTCAGAATAATGTTGCTCATTATTCATATTTATTGTTTCAAAAAAAGATTTTAAGAAAGCATTGTTGTTTGACTTTTCTCCACACCCAGTGTGGCAATTAAGTTTTTATTTCATAATATACTTCTAAAAATCATATTTTCCTTTCTCAATCTAAAAAAGATGTTTTTTCAAACTGGTTGAGAGACCTCATTTACACTAGCTGGGATCCCTCATTTACACTGGTTGAGATCCCTCATTCACAAAAGTTGATATACCTCATTCATGAGGTTTAAGATCCCTCTTTCACATTGGTTGTGATACCTCATTCAAGCTGGTTGATATACTTCATTCATTAGGATTGAAATCCCTATTTCACACTGGTTAGGATCCTATATAGTCTTTGAAGAATAGCAAAGAAATGGAAGAAATAGTTGAACTTGTTGGTGAAACAGTCTACATGATATCTAAGCTGTGGGTGCAGAGGCTTAATCTCTGGTTTTATCTTTACTACACTAAAATGATCCACTGAGTTCAAAAGCAAGTTAATATTTTTACCAACTTACCATTGTCTCTCTACTGTCTTTGGCATTGCCTGGACATTTGCCTAAAATTTTGTCATGGCATTTCTTGTGCACAGCACAGTTACAAACTGAAACATGAGAATAAAAAAAAATAAGAAAAAAAACAATGGAGAAATAATCTAGTATGAGGGTATTTTTGAGACTAATAGAAAAAAAAAAAGTGTGTGGCCTTTCGAAATAAACATGGAGATGTCAAATGAAAGCTTTTTAGACAAATGAAATTACTATTTATTGATGTATTTAAAAATTGAACATTGAAATGATATAAAGTGCTAGGTGTGTAGAAATTATAACCTACTAAAAGACGAAAATTTAATGAATGTTTTTAGTTATTTTACTATGTTAATTATCCACATTTCTCTCATATTCTGTGTCTGCCCAACTTCCAAAAATGTAAATAAAATTTACTTGTTAAGATATGATAAAAACAGTTCAGATGTGTAACATTGTTTATAGTAGATGGAGAATAACAATTGATATAACTCCTCAAAAGATGGTCAGAATAAATATAACTTACAAAATGAAGGAGCATAACAATAATTCATGGTGAAACATAACAATAAACAATTTTTTTCACAACTTTTGGTCATAATACAGAAACATGAAATCAATCAATTGTTTAGAAAAAAAAGATACTCACTCTGACACTGATAGCCTTGTTTATTTAAACCCCTGAAACAGAAAACAAAACATAAAAAAATGAAGTGGAAGAAGCTCAAAGTTTGGGTTTTAGAAGCTTTTAATTAATTTTTAAGTATTTAGGCTCTTCGAGCATGTTATGCTTATCACATATAAATATGCATTAAATATAAATGAACTGCAAGTGCTTCAAAAAACAAATATTTAATGAAGATATTAAAACAATGTGTAACTTGTATGCTTCCAATAAACACATCATTCACATCCTCAAACATTCCTTCATACAAACTCAGAATCTGAACTGTTTCTTAGAAATGAAAGTAAAGTTCCCCTTTCAGACCTTGAGGTCTTTATGGCAGATGATGTAAAGGTCATCTGTTTCTGTGGCCTACGGTTAATGAGGCTGTCAGCCAGCACAACAACCTACCACCTTTACTTCTTTTTTACTTAAAAAAATGTTCTTCTGCAAATAAAATGCATATGTTCATTAGTGAATTAAACATTCACTGACATCAGTATGTTCCTTACCAATATATGTCCCCCTTGCATTACAATAAATTTCACAACCAAAGATGCCTTCCCAATATGAAATGCACTCAACATAAAATCCATAAAATGTCCTCAACATAAGATCCAAAATTCCAGTTACAGTTTTGCAATCAAATTTCACAGTTTAAACATAATATTTCAAACACATATTCCTCCTTTTTTTCCCTGACAGAGCACAGCATACTCGTAGAGACTGAACCATGGGGACACAATATGTTAACCCATTCCTACTAAAAATAATTAAAACACAAAATACAAATCCATTCATTACATTGAAGGCTGACTGAATTATACACATTATTCTATGCTGGAAGCAATTTAGAGATTTGTTTGGGATGGAGTGGAGTTGAAACTATGAATTGATTTACAGGAATTTAAAAAAAAAAAAAAGACACAGCTACATTCAAGGAGGAATAACTCCACCTTTAAAAAATAATACCATTATATTTCAGTGTTTAACACCTTAGAGAATCTTCAGACTTTTTCAGATAACCTGATTCAAGTTCAAATAACACTTAAAAGAAGGAGTTCTTAAATGATTTTATCATAGCATATGGAAAAAGAAACTTGGTTTAATTCTTTATGTATTATTGCTACAATGTCCAGCAATCATTGTTTAAAATGCACTGCCATTGATCATTTTGTAAAATGCCCAGCCATGAATCACTGTGTAATGATATAGATTATAGATCTATACATATATTTTCCATAGAAAATAAAATATAGACTAGTATGCGACCAGCTACATTAATAGGGGAGCAGTCTGATATATGCATCTCAGTGGCGTAGCTAGAGTAAATGATGCCTGGTGTGGTACTTCATCTGGGTCCCGCCCCCCCCCAAAAAAAAAAAAAAAAACTAAATAATAACATTGCATAACCTTACTTTTTGATAAAAATAATATATATTCATCAATCAAATATTGTTAATTCAAAAAAGAAAAATCACCTATACACAGACATACTACAAGTGAATTTTACGCGCTTTCCTGCGGGCAAAAGTATCAATAATTTATCGAAATCAATTTTTTCCCCCAGCTCTTGTTCAATGGACAAAATGGCCAAATTAGTGAGTCGTAAATTTGTCATCGTTAATCGCAAGTAATTCTTGATCAGTTTAAGTTTGGAAAAACTTGCATGTAGCGACGCTTACCAGAATAGTAAAAAATATGCGAATCATGATGACGATATTGGGGATTGGATCATCTAGCTGGTATTTTTTTATAAAATTCAAAAGCTCGACGGGTCATTGTTTTGAAAGTTTGGAGGCTTCTGATGAAACTGTGACAAACCGTTAGTGCCTCTTTCGCTCAAGCGGAAATTCGTTTTTTTATCAATGTCGCTAGGAGTACTATCGAGATTGATTTCGTCCTGAGGATTTAATAGCTGGGAAGGCAACGAAAAATCATATATATCTGCTACATCATGAAGTTGCTCGCATCGGGTGATTATTTCTTTAACAATCCTGTCCAAGATAGAATAAATTTCCCTTCGTAGCGCTTCTTTGTGTGTAAGTCACTTTTCTCACCAGGCATCTTTTGCTTATGGCCAATACTTTTTTGAGGTTCTGTACTGATTCTCAGATCTGAGCACACGCTTTTGGCAAAGGTAATGCTGGCTTCAGCAATGTCCACTCGATTACTACTTAAAAATGTCTGTTTTTAGTTTGAGTGAGCAGGCTCGAATAGACAATTCTTGTTGCTTGCACATCATTTTCAGTTAATACAGGAGCCCAAAAACCAATATAGGTGAGAAAATTAAAAGACTGAATAGCAACTAATGATTCACCTGCTTCAGATCTAGTCAATGAATTTTCATCTCTGCTAGTTAATGTCTCAGATTCTATAATTTTAGAAAATGTATCCCTAACCATCTTGACGGCTTTTCTTCTGGCGCGGCGCTCCAGCGGGTTCCAACTAAATGTTTAAGGCTAGCTGTTATTTTGATGAGGATATCCCAGCGGTGTAATAAAATGTAATGAAGTTGAAAAAAGGCGTGTAAACGGTCCAGTGTACCAAAAAATATTACCGAATTGACTTCAGCTTCAGAATTTCTGCTAAGTTAAGAGAATGGTTTGAGCAGGCCATGAATAGTGCTTTGGGATTGACTTCTAGAATACGTTTTTGGACACCGTAGTTTTGACCTTTCATGAGCGCAGAATTATCATAGCCTTGACCCCTGCAGTCCATTAAGTCTAAGTCCTCCGAACACAGTTTCTCTAGAATAATCTCAGCGATTCCAGCAGCATGCTTGTCCTTTGTGTCGGTGAAGACAATAAAAGACTTACGAACCCCGTCATTATCCATGACAACGTACCGTAAAATTTATTAAGTTTGATCCAGCTTTGAGATGTCAGGTGTACTGTCAAAAATAATAGAGAAATATTTGTCTTCTTTTACGTGCTGTATGATTTGTTTTTAACGTGATCCCCCAATATTGTAATAAATTCATTTTGTGTTTTTTGGAGACATGTATGTATTCGGTCTGGAACAAAGCTTAGTTCAAAGCACATATTCTCTCAAGAGTGGATCGTACTTTGATAGTAATTTTACTAACTCCAAGAAATTGCCTTGATTTTGCCCTTCCAACACTTCTTCAGCGACATGACTAGTTTATAAATCGTTAGCTCATGTTTAAAATACAGTAGTTTATGTTTGTTCGTGTTTATACACTTAGTCGTTTTTACTGAAAATTTCAGGGAAATAGGAAATTAATACACACTGGGGGATTTTGGGGCCCCCCTCCAGTTGGTGCCCTGTGCGGCCCGCACCACCCGCACATTGGTAGCTACGCCATTGATGCATCTTATTTGAACGTGTTTTTATAAAGTAACTCTTCAAACTCCTGTGCAAAACTTACCAAAGAAAATCTGTACAAAAAGAACAATATGTTGGAGAGCGGAAAAATTTGGCTATGAACTGGTGACCTTTGACCTCATGGACTTTCTGTTGCTTCATGGCGCCACGCCGTACAAAATGTGGCTTTTGTGGATCCATGATGGGTATCGCTGAAATGTTGAAGACAAAATGCAATTTTATTGTTTCGTTGTTTGTTTTCATTTGTTTATTTGTTGCATAAAACTTTCGTTCTCATATCACCAATGAGTTTTTTTCAATTCCTATCCATAGACATAAATAAATATAGACTGGCCAATAAAAGACTTTTATGAAATGAAATTATTTTATGTCTATAAGTTTTGTTTAATCTCTAAGACTGAAGATCATGCAATTTTTCAATTTTTCAGAATTCGGAAATAGATATACATGTTTTAAAGCTACATGAAGTTATTTCTTTTTTTCAGTCTATATTTATGTTTGTCTATGGTTACCGATGTGTTTTGATTTTCCATTCCTATCTCATTCAAAGTTTTAAAAAAATAAGGAAAAGCTGGTCAAAAGTTGGAACGTGGTAAAAATGTAGATAACTTATAAAGCTAGGCGTAAAACAGGAAGATTTGGACACACTTTCTGTACTGAGCGTTCTTTTAAGTAACTCCTCATTAAGAGAAAGATATAAGGCTCATTAAGAGAAAGATATAAGGCTCACTAAGAGAAAGATATAAGGCTGACTAAGAGAAAGATATAAGGCTGA
>JADKLZ010000687.1:28144597-28154644 GCA_021533235.1 Biomphalaria straminea | reverse complement strand
TTGGGGCTAATGCCAGACCGATTGGGGCTAATGCCAGACCGATTGGGGCTAATGCTAGACTCATTGGGGCTAGTGCCAGCCCCATTGGAGCTAATGCCAGACCCATTGGAGCTAATGCCAGACCCCTTGGGGCTAATGCCAGAACTCTTGAAACGCAATGGTCTGAAGATTTTTTCAAGCGGTCATGTATGAAGCAAAGACTCCTCGTACACATTCTGAAGGCTGCGTTGTGTTCTGTACCATTCTAGATTTGTAAGACCATTTTATCGAGGTGTCGTCGCTCGATCGCTTTTGCGTCCCAGCGGCCAACAATCTGTATCTGTGACAGGTAGGATCATTATCTCCCAATCGCTCAACTTATTCAGACATACCCCCCCCTTCCCATTTGAAACTCCATGACCGTTTTTTTTTTTCGGATTGGGCAAGTGGTCACTTCTGTCTGCCCAAGCCAGGTCTCGGAGTAGGTGCATCGAATGAGCAGCGCGGACCAGTTTTTACTCACTCTGTTGACCAAACCGCTACAACTAACGCTAACAATAATCAGGCCAGGATTGATGAAACCCTCGGCCACTTCATTAGAACGTTAAAAGAAAGTTCACATCTTAGCAAAATGTACTGGTCACAATACTTCTTAACACTGTATTAAATTTAAAATAATGACCAAAATGTTTGATATTGGCTTTCATCTATTGTCATAAACAGCTAGAAAAGATAGTTATAGACGTTTTAAGGTCTAATAGCTCCAACAAATTCCGAATGTATAAGACATCGAATAAACTCGTAATTGAATATATAATTTTTCAAGGTCATTTATAGAGAGAGACTTTAAGGTTCTTTTTTTTTCCCTAGGGTTTAGCTTTGCTATTGTTTCTATTGAGGCTTAATTTTGTAACGGTGAAAAAACCAACACTTTATTCTAAACAAGAGGATTGGGATATGCAAAAGAATCAGTTCCTGACATCGTATCTATATATATAATCCTCTAAGTAAGAGGTCAAACAACAACAACATGCAAGCGGCAAGTAAAAAGGGAAGATCCCATGGCGCACGCACGCGGTGTGAATGGAAATTGGTGCATCCCAATGCGCACTATTTTCATTCACGAAACAAAATAACAGAGACGTAAATAAATATAGACTGGAAAAAGGAAGTAACTTCAAGTGTAACGTGAAAACATGCACATATATATACTATTGAATTCGGATTTCCAAATTATGAAAAATGTAAAATTGCTTTATCCTCAGTCTTAGAGATTAAACACAATTTATAAGTATAAAAATAAAGTAGGCCTACACACAATTGCAATGCACACATTTTTGTTTCATAAAACTCTCTTATGAATTTGTGTAGTGAATGGAAGAAAGGTTAAAAAAGTGGAAGCCGGAAGAGATTGTTTTGTGTGATAAGAACGACTACCAGTCAATACACAGATAGATACTACTCTCAGGTTTGACTTTAGCGAGGGAAATCTGTTATATCATGTTATAAAATGGTTCAATTTAATAATTTATACACCTAAAAATTAGCACGGGACCAAAGAAAGTGCAGGGCCCACTGCGGTCGCATATGTTGCAGTGCCTATAAGGCCTGCCCTGCAAAATAGCAGGCGTATGATATGAAAAATTTAAAAATTGCATTGCATGTTTCCAACATGACGAATACAAACTTTTCTTGATTATAGAGGGTTAGTGCTCCTGGGACTCATTTAAATCGACAGGATGGCGCGGGGAATCTGTTGTAAGTAATAAAATGGCTTAATTTAATCATTTTTACACTTTAAATTAGAGCGGGTCCTATAAAATTGCGTGTCCTTTGAAATGCGGGCCCCACTGCGGTCGCCGGCCCTGGTAAATAGCGGCGTATGCTATGCCGCCGGTCAACTAGTAATTAATAATGCATTATAGTGTAGTGCACTAAACAGCAAGTAGTTGGACACAATCACAAAAAGCGATTTTTTTTTTTAAAGTATTTCTCTAAAATTGGTCTAAAAAATATCACTAAATAAAGGAGATAAAACGCATTATTAACTTAAAAATGAAGAGTCATCTCCCTTTTGTAAACACTTAATTGATCATTCTCTCTCTATTCAACTTTATATTTAGATGTACATTCTCACTACTGGGTGGAAAATATATTTAAAAAAAAAACACGCTAAGGACAGACACTAACTTTTTTTTTAAACACGAGGTTCAATGTTCAAATAAACCCAGATGAAAGTAATTGGATCAAAGGAAGCCTTAATGGATTTTTGATTGCACTGAAAGCGACAAATAAATAAAAGATTCGATTGTTCTGTTCCGATGAAATGTCTTTTAGACTCAAGACGAAGCTGAAAAACTTGAATTTATTTCAATTAACAACATATGTGATCCTCACCACTGTCTTCCCAATCAAGGTCACGTCAGATATATCTTTTTAATTATATAAGACGTGAATGCAATGACGTCATTTGCCAATTTTACTACAAGTTGAACGTTATTTTATTACAAAGCTTATAATGACTCTGTCTGTCTGTCAGTCTGTCTGGGTGAATTCTTTGACACTTTTTGTTTCTCCCACTTCCCATTCAACTTGAAATTTTGCACAACTTTCTTTGTCGATGTCAACACGCGAATCAATTTTAAAAATCAACAATTAGCTAATTAATTTGTTAATTAAGTTAATTGATTTTTTTTCTATTTTTAGAAAAAGGGGAGATAAAAGTCGAAATATTGAGAGGTATGACGGTGATTGAACGGTGCTCTCTCTTCATTCAATATAAGCATTGTTTCTTTTTTTTTTTAACTTTTTTTAAATTTATTTTGCTGGTTTTGTTAAATATGTTGATGGCCTCATTCAGTCGTAAACAACGACGCCATATCGGATGTAATATTATGCTTAATGTGAAACTACTATACTACAACTAAAACAGATTAATCTAATTTTATTGAATATGTATAATCAGATATGTGTAGTAGTAAACCACAGCTATATAAGAAGATCCCCAGTGTTCCCAAAAGAGCTTCCTAAAGGGAACATTACCCTGGACAAAAAAAGAGAGGCTAACAAAAGAAGCAATGGGAAGACACTATCCAGATATGGATGGGGCTGTCAATATAAGAGACTAAAAAAAGAAAAAAGTAAAGTGCCTCCTTCAGACCTTGCGATCTATGGGGCAGATGATGTTAAGGTCATCTGTTTCTTTGGCCAACGGTTAACCAGCAGTGTGTTATAGGGCCAGCACAACGACCAACCGCCTTTACTTTCCCGTAATAAAGTCAGTTGCTTATTAGAGTTGGTCCCGAAATTCAAAATCCCAGTCTTCATCGGGATTCGACCCCAGGACCTCAGGTTTGGAAGCCAACGCTTAATCATTCGACCACCGCACCCCCTAATGTAAGAGACTAATACTGTCAAAATACAGAGAGGATTGGAAATAGACGGTCGACTAATGCCTAACAGACTAAACTACAGGAGACGATGAAATCTATGCTAAATAATATGATGATCAGTGGCGTCACGAAGGGGGTGCGGGGGGTGCGGTCCGCACCGGGTGACACCCATCCTAGTGATGATGATTACCAAATTTACGCACCATTACAATTAAGTTCAGATTTAATTTTCTATCTTTAATCAAGAACTTCATCTGTAGTAAGAGGTCCAATAGGCTCGCTAAGATCTTCCTGTAGGGGACAGTACCAGAGAAAAGAATCGATTGGAAGACAAAATCAAAGACTTGTCATTAAAAACTTAATGCTCCAATCCTGGGACTGAAGAGAGCTGGTCAACAGATCATGTCCAAAAAGTCTGTGGGACTAGTGAAGGGGAAAGTTGATTGACCGGTGATCTAAGGTGATAGTTATCCGGCCAGTCATAAGGGATGACTCATGAAGCCTTTTCCATGTTTGGATGTAGCTGCAAGGCAACAGAGGTTTGAATTCAGAGTGTTCCTTCTCCTAGGTGGATAGCTAAGCTAGCCAGCTATGGCTAAAGAGCAGCTTACTGGCATATGCGCCATTTGCCTTCGCCCCGTCTCCTGTCCGCGAAAATAGTTCCGTCAGACTCAATATCTGAGCAGCTCCTGAACGCCACTTTCAGCTGTTAATAAATCTTTTGATCCATCTGTATTTATCCTGAATGTATATGTTGTTAGTTTTATGGAGTAAGAAGGGAAGTGCTTCTGTTATAACTTAACGTAACAGCAGTGTGCTTCTTCTAATCGAAATTATTGTAACGTATTAATTGAGAATGTTATCCGTGATTTTACGTTCTGGCATTGACCAGATTTTGCCACCAAGAGCTTTAGCACAGTTTACCTATTTGACTGGTTAAGCTGTTGAGCTATTTTTAGCTCTTGTACAATGGGATCATTCACAAGTACTGCTATGTTTCATTGTGTGTTTGTGTGTGTGTGTTTTTCTATATGTGTGTCTTTAATGGATGCTCACTATCAATCTTAGTCCCAAGTCAGTGTATCCATCATTCTGTGCCGGTACGCGTTTCTAAAAACATTTTATTGATAGTCTCCCCTTATTGTAGCCCGTCAAGATCTTCGGTTATTAAGCATTCATTCGTCTTAAATGTCTATCTGCTATCAGTTTATTGGACGACTTGCATTATTTAAAAGATTATCAAGTTACACACTTTCTTTATATCGAAGGATTACTAACACATGAGATGTAATTTTAAACAAATATTTACCTGTATTGCAAGACAAAGAGATGAGCTGATGGTGTTTTTTTTAAAAGACAATATGTTGGTGCATCGTTTTCAATTTTTTTTTTAAATATATTGTTCGGCTTAATTTTTTATTGTACGCTTTATTTTGTAAAAAAAAAAACGGGTAAGACGAGACTGAACAATGAAGAAATAATAATCGAAAACAAATTTCAGATCTTGTAAAGTTCTAGTGCAGGGCAACAATTTGTTTTCTGAAAGTGAATTTTTTTTAAAAATTAACTATGCAAGCATTTTTTGAATAAAAATACACCGTTTATTCGATACTAGGGACACTTTACTATAACAGATGAAAACATCTATACTGAATTCAAATAAAACAGCGCAAACATTTTTTTTTACAATGTTAGAAAATATTTGTATTTATAAATTAAGTTTTCCTATTATACAAGTTAATAATATTGTAAAGAAACTGTCTACTTTTGTTTTAAAAGAGAAAATATTCATTTAGTATGCAAATAAGTAAAATGTATTCTTAAACAACATATGCCCCAATCATAACATTTAATATGCATATAACTAAAATGCTCAACAAACAATTATTCAGCCAGCAGCGTTACATTAAGTAGTGAAATATTACGCAAAACACTTTAATACCGAAAGAGGTCAAGCCTCCCCCCGGGCCCCCAAATGATGGCAAACTCCTAGCTAGGCCACTGCTTCAGGATTTAAATGAGAGATTTCAAAAAAAAAAAAAAAAAGAAAAAAAAAACATCAATCAGATCAGTGTTTCCCAAACTTAGTGTACCTAAGTGTACCCTTTTTATAATTTTTGTAATGGTGAGACACCCTCGCCACCCCAGTTCATTTGAATTTATCAACAGAACAAAATAAATGGGTATTTCAAAAAATCAGCATAGTTAATTAGGCGCACAGCGTACCACCTCCGAATACTGATGTCCATTCGGGACGAGAGCTAGAGCATGCTCCCTTTTATGTCCCTTTGACCAAGGGAAGGATTTTACCCGTGGCCAGGATGAGAGGTTCTTCACCAACCACTCTGTCAGAGGTCCAACCTTATCCGAAGTGTTCAAGTACCACACCCGGTGTGTCGCTGCACACTACCTTCTTGAGCCAAGCACGAGTTCCCTCCTACCGTAGGAGGCCGAAGGCCGAGCCTCGTGGGGGTTCTTCTTATACCTACGCTGTCCCATCGAACCCGTGCTAGGATCAATCACCATACGAATGGCCCTCGTTACGGAACTAATCGACGGGGGTTTCGGACGGTTTGGCGAGTTGTTTGCATCCCTGCCACGTGCAATGTACAGTGTCCCCACCGTATCTGTGGAAGCCCGCCGAGGGCTATGTACGCTACCGTTCTTAGCCTATCCATTTCCCTATATGGACGTTTCCACGGAGGTCCCACGCTGAAGCGAGAGTAGCTTTGCCATTGTTTTGGTATAGTCTGCTCTTTCGTATATCTTTGCTTTATACAAATGTGTCCCATTAGAGCACGAGACGGGCTGCTTGAATCAGCCAGAACAACCAATGACTTAGCGGAGCTTGTCTTCACGGCTAGATTATGACATAGATACGCGTAGAGCGATTTTTTTTCTCTTTTTAAGAACATCTGTCATTTATAAGAAAAAAAATGTCGGTTCTTTCTAATGTCTTTGTATTTATAAGTAAATACGTCAACATTTGGACCACTTCTAGCAAAAAAGCAATTGATTCCAAAGCTTGCAAAGATCCATGACTGTTTAGATTACAATGATTTTGAAGTATAGATATTTTTTGTTTAAATTCTTGTATAACATACGGAATTAAAAAGGGAAAAACTACATTAGTGGACACTGAGTTGTCTAGAACTGTATATCAGATTTGGGGTATGAAAATATATTCTTAAAAGTTTTTTTTGTCACACGGGAAGGGGTGGGGTTGACAAATAAAGAAGCCTCCCTAATAGTTATTTTTAAACAATCTAAAACAATAATTAATTATCTTATAATTTAAATAGTTTCAGCGCTAGAACTATGATACGTTTCATTATGCATAATTGAAGTGTAACTGTTTAAATTTCTAGTGGCCTTATATTTCATCATTCATCATCAGTGTTCCTTTGTGTTCCTTGTGGAACATAGGGCCTCGACAAAAACACGCCACTCTCCACGGTCTCTTGCAAGTTTCTTGATGGCTTCCCAGCTCTTTCCGGTCCTCTCAGCTTCCTCCAGTATGCTGCGTCGCCATGTTCGTTTTGGTCTTCCTCTACGTCTTGTTCCCTGGGGGTTCCACTCTAAGCCCTTATATTTACATGTTCTTTAAAAATCGAAAACCTGTTAGTTCTTTTGTCTAACGTTTTCCGAATGTTCCTCCAGATTTGAAGATAATTACATCCACAAAATGACGAGGTATGGCAGCGGACTGATCGTGCTCGAATCCGGAACCAACGAGATCCCCAAACCCAGTCCAGAGCAGATACCACACGACCAGGCCCTGACGCCAACAACGACTCGGTTTTCTACAATGTCTTTGAAATGTCCAATCTTTATTATAGGCATACAGCGGCTTTCCATGTAATATAATATATGTAATATATGATACAAGGAGCATGAGAAACTAGATACAAGACTCTACGCTCTGATGCTTCCATGACCTAGGTTTTTTTAAAAAGTAAAAGCTAAGGAATGACGTATCGTTTGGCATTGTCGTAACTGGCTACCAGAGAGGTCAGTGGGTCAAGTCAAATGTAGGAGAAGTATCCATAAATGAGGGCAGGGGATAATATATTGGAGAGAATGGAGGGCTGTTTTGACATTATGGAGAATATGAAGCATTTTCCTCTGCCGATAAGACGTAATGGAAAGGGGGGGAACTAAAAAGTTGGCCGCTTTTATAGGTCAGTGTCAAACTATATTATAGGATGTCGTCTCTAGAGATAGCATTAAAAAACACAAACTCGACTACGTTGTAGCTTGTTTGAGAATTTAATTTGGCTAAATGAATTAACGATAGATAAAGCAGACGTGAAAGTGTGGATCACGTGATCTAGGCCTTTACTCCTTTTCATTGTTTTATTGGTGTAAAGTTAATTTTTTTTTAAACCTTCGAGCTGAAGTCTTTTAATTTTTTGTTTCAAATATAATATGAAGAAACAGCCTGAATTGATGTAGGCTAATCCTAACATAAACCAATCTTTTAAAAGTTCAGTTTGATCAATCATTCAAATTTTATCAGAAAGTTCCATTCTCATGAGCCGTAAGACTATACATGTATTCAGAGGCGTAATGAAAAGGAAGGGCAAGGGGGACACGATGCCCAGGTCGCTGCCCTCAAGAAGGCGCCAAACAGAGAGAGGGGCTTTAGGCGCCGCGCATATATTTGTTCCCGATAGATGGGAGAGGGGGGCTCAATACCCTTCTGCATGTATTATATAGTTCGTCCATCGTGGTTCAATGATGACCCCTTTGTCATCCAGAGGCTGAGGGCTTTGCATTGGGGTTTTATGCCTCCTCGTGTGGTTGGTGAGACCTCTGTGAACCCGGAATGTTCGGCCTCATACTGGGCAGGTAATTCCAGCTGGAGCTAGTCTCATTGGCCTTGCTTTTCTTCTCTGGCGTTTTTCTTCTGCCAGCGTTGTTCCCATTTCCACAGCAACCTGTGCGCCAGTTTTCACAGCGCGACGCCATGATGCTCTGTCATGTGCCTCTGTCTCCTAGGTGGCTGGGTCTATGCTGAACGTCTTCAGATAAGCTTTGAGGGTGTCCCTGAAGCGCTTTCTTTGACCACCTAACGAGTGCCTTGCTTGTATTACTACACTAAAAAAAATTTATTTAACATTTTTTTTAAAATTCCTAACAAAGCGAAAGTTGTACAAAGGTAGTCAGAGTAACAAATGCAAACAATATGCAAATAAAACTAACTAATGAACATGTAAACCATCTCATCCCGCACATTCCCTCTCTCCTTTTCTTCCTTTCTCTTATTCTCTCTATCTGTTTCCCTTTTCCTCTTCTTCGCATCTATCATTCTCTACTCTCTAATCCATTTCAATCTCTAAGATCCAGAATTCCTTGTTTTCCTACATAATTTTAATACAAAATAACACTCAAATAACAACCGTTGTAATAATAATAACAATATTTCAATTCACAACCATCAGAACTACTTGTTTCTATAGCATAGCAATACCTAGCTTCAGGGACACCCTCAAAGCTTCCCTGTAAGAATTCAGCGTTAAGTTTGCCACCTGGGAGATGGCAGCACAAGATACATCATCTTAGCATGGAGCTGTGAAAACTGGCGCTTATATTGCAGAGGACAAGAGAACAGAGCTGACAGAAAAAAAGCGTTACAAAAAAGCAGGGCCATTGACACTAGCGCCAGGAAGAAAAAAAGGAAGAAAAACAAGATTACAAAGAGAGTTTGTGTGATACACAAACTCAGAGGCGGCCCCCGTCAGAGTCGGATCCCTGTCAGATCCGCCTATTCGCAAGATGTTTCGGATGTTCCTTCTAAGTTGAAAATATTTAACTTCTCGCTGGACGACGGAGGATGGCGAGCAGGTTATAAACCTGCCTTATCTTGATGTTTGCGCACTAGACTTTAGTTCGGATTTATCGTTGGTCCCTGGCTCAATTCCTGAATGCTCCCATCCGTAAACTATCGCAATATTTCTTAAAGAACAGTAAAAGTTAAATCATATTTTCAAAAGCCTTTAGTGTTGTTTTTTTATCTAACCGTGACGGACAGACCAACCAACAGACAAAACACACAAAAATATGCTTCTTTTATTCTAATGGGGGCACTAAACAATTTTTTTTTAAATCTGATTTTTAAAAAAGTTTAAGAAATTAGTTTAGAATCATGTCATTGCCGGGCTTTACGCTAGTACACGAAAGTCGCTGCCAAAAGTTCATTTTAAAAAATGTGCGTGACATCTGTCAGTTTGAAGTATTTTTTATAGTAACAATTCCTCCCTTACATTTACGTAATTGTTTTAGAACTGGTATTTTGTTATTTAAAAATCGTTTGCATAATTAATTTTATAAATTAAACAGTTTGCTTTTAGAAAACTAAAAGTAGCCGTTGCACCTAAACTTTTCAAGCCGCATTTAATGGTGAAAAAATATTTTTCGTATCTCTTCTAGTTTTCGCGCCCTGAGTGTGACCGACGGACAGACGGACATTTTGCACAAACCTAGTAGCGGCTTTTCCCTTACGGGGACCGCTAAAAATAGCATAGATAGAAGGTCATTAAAGAGAGCATAGATAGTAGGTCATTAAAGAGAGCATAGACAGTAGGTCATTAAAGAGAGCAGAGATAGTAGGTAATTAAAGAGAGAAAAGATAGTAGGTCATTAAAGAGAGCATAGATAGTAGGTCATTAAAGAG
>JADKLZ010000687.1:28018362-28116058 GCA_021533235.1 Biomphalaria straminea | reverse complement strand
CTGCACTCCCACACACCTCTGCACTCCCACACACCCTGCACTCCCACACACCATGTACTAACACACACATCCTGCACTGCACAACCCGCAGTCTCCCAAAACAACTTCTAACCTGTTAGCTGTTGTTGTTTTTTTTGGGGGGGGGCGACAATGACCACTAACCAATGATTTGATTTACTGCAGCCAAACATTATTCAATGCCAGTTCTCATTTCTCATTTCTCGTTCTCAAGTTCGTTTTTTTTTGTAACTGAACCTAATTTATAACATAATAATAACCCAGACTGCTGCTGTTGTTTTAAACTCGACCACCACAAAGATAAGTGTCCTTTTGGTATGGAAACAAATGTATATATTGTAAAAAAAAAAACATCAGTGTTCATTGTGGTTATTATGGAGACACATTGACTTGGAAATGGCCCTCTGGCCGTATCGTAAGCGCTCTGGACTGATGGTCTCTATTGTATTGGGGTCAAACCCTGGCCGCCACCATCCCCCGCTGTCCTCCGGGAAGATTGTTCTAGAATGTAATAAACTCAAATCTGAAGGAACACCCGAAACATGTATAACAAATATTTCTTTAAATATTGCGAAGCCAGTACATTCGTGTGCAGAATATCTTAGGAGGGGTCTACTGGACAGCCACCTCGGACACCTCCCTTCAACCTTTCTTGGAGATGTCTACGCAACTTTTTATAGTTTGTTCATATCTTTGATCTGAAAAAGCGAGAGAAATAGAAAGGGTGAAAAAAAATGTCAGATAGTAATAGACAGAAACAATACCTTATGCCACTCTACGCTCAATACATGCAGATAGGGCTCCATATCAACCTTGTTCATATACTGATGGCAAAAACTGGTAGGTGGCAGGGCCTAATCTTAAACAATAGTAAATGTTGTAACACACTAATATAGTTTTTTTTTTTTTTTTTTTTGTTATTGCCTTCATTATATTAAACGATATGGTTAACAAATGTAAGCGAAGTTTAAGACTTTAACAGTTTAAACGTCTTAGGGAAGATGAAGGCAAATGTATTCTCGTTTCCGTGAGCCGTGTGGTGAACACCTTAGAGCAGGACAACCTTGATGAACCTCCTGGGGCTACAATCATGTTATAAACTCTGTATAAGACATTTGATAGCATGAACGTAGCTATGTCTACTGTAAATGATGTAAACAGTGTTTTAGTAAATTGTTCAGACTGTTTATTACATAATAAAGATTATTATAAGTTAGTATTATTATGCGCATTATTAGTTTTTCTTTTCAAGGTAAAAACAAAGGTAATTTGGAAATAAGCAAGACCTGTAGACCGTCTTTATCCAATCCTCTCTATCTTTTGCCCTGTTTAGAGCCTCTTTCAATGGAAAGCCCGCCCATTCTTTTATGTTGTCCTCCCACCGCTTTCTTTGTCTGCCTCATCTTCTTTTTCCTGGTACTGTTCCCTGAAGGAAGGTCTTTGCGAGCCCGTTCAACTTCTAATATGGGCATAGAGCTTGCTTTTTTTCACAGCAGTTAACAGGTCATCATAGATCCGATCGCTGCAGCGACCCTGACTCTAATCTCTTGGTTTTGATGCGGTCTTTGAGTGTGATGCCTAGGATCCTTCTGTAGCATCTGAATTCCATTGGTAGGATCCTCCTCTCTAGCCTTGCAGTCAGCGTCCAAGACTCACAAGCATATAGAAATGTGGCCATGACCAGGGAGCGCAGCAGTTTTGGTCTGAAGGCAGGGACTAAGCTTTTGTTGTTATTTTTATTTATTCTTATATATTTTGGTAGTAATTTTGGTAATAATTATGTAAAACTTTCAACTTAATCGAGAATGGGGTGTGGGGGGTATATCGTGCTGCAGCCAGACAAAGTTGATATAAGCTTTGTAGACTTCATGTTTATATCTGAAATTTCATAGCAAATAATACATATTGTCAGCAGACAGTATTTCAAAATCCGATGATCACTGAATTCCAAGAAGAGTTACTCTCCCTTCCTCAATCCATTTTATGGTAACGATCATTTGGATCCACCGTGAATCTTAAGTATAAACACTCTTTGCTCACGTTAGATTTTGAGCTTACGTTAATCAGAATAAACTCCCTTTTAGTTTACAGTTTATTTTTTGTACGATCTGGTTTACATTCTTTGAGCAATAAAATACAGTTAGAGAGAAAAAGAAGAGAAAGTGATCAGGAGAAATGTAATTGTACAACTCATTTATTGAAGCGTCGTTCCTCGTCTTCTGTAGCCTACTTTTGAAATATTCCCCAGTGCTGGTACAGATGCTCCACTCTCACTACGTACTGGAGTGATCGTCCTCCGTGCGCTCTCTGTTCTCAGACCCAGAAAGAAATCATGGAGAATGTTATTCAAAGCCGAAGCTTTTCCAATAATATATAAGTTATATATTGAAATCACGACGACTGATTATCGAATATAGCCATCATGTCTGCCCAGCCTTAAGTAAACATCGGCATTACAGTAGTTTGGCCCCACTAGGCGTAAGGTCTTTTGATAAAAAGCTAACTACAACAGTACCAATCTCGTGAACTCAAGGGCAGAGAGAAAACCAATTCAATCTGACCCTCTGCCCTCTATATTTACACACATTCACATTTCTTCTTCTCTTGTTGTTAAAGATCCAGATCTGTATCTATGTTACAGCAATCAGGGTTCATCATAAGGAAAATATTTTGTATTTATTCTATGGACAGGAAGGGGAGATGATGATGATAGAAGAGGTCAACGGGAGCCAACTCTGTATGGACAGAAGCAATCACAGAACCAATTATTTGCTTATTTCTAGAGCAATATCTGTATAAAAGTATTTGCTGCAGTCTAGATCTAGATTCTAGGTCTTGTGTTTAAGTGTGAAATTTCTCGGAGTACGTGTTATTTTCTATAGCCTTCCATGAGTGCATTGTGAGTGTGTGTATAGTGTAATGTTATGCCATATGTGTCTTTTGAGTTATTACGATGTCATGGCTCGGATGTTGTGTGTTGTGTTTCACACCACTTCAACTATTGTACTCCGAGTCAGAAAATATCAAAGAAACACCACAATTAACCATACTATTCTTAATAAGACTTCTGAATACTTCAACTGATTTTTATTTAAAGATAGGGATGATCGTCTAGTCTATTTATTTAATTAGCAGTCTATTGAATATCCATCTTTCTACAAGCCCTTGTCATATTGTTCTCCTATCATGTACCCGTATTCTGCAACGTCATTCGCCTCTCTGACTACGTCACTTTCGCTAAAAACAATGCACAATATATTTATTTGCAAAACTAACATAATCTCTAAACTAAACTAGGTCAATGCAACGATCAGAAGATAGCGTCTGACTGTGATCTGTGCAGGTGTAATACTATCTGCGCCGAGTTTGAATATATCAACAAACAACAGGACAGGGCCGGTCTTAAGCCACTGCAACCTATGCTGTCGCAGTGGGCCCCGCGCTTTCATAGGCCCCGCGCTAATTCTATTTGTAATTATTAATTTGCAAAATATATACGAAAAAATCCTGGAAATCTTCTGATTTTACTCAAATCTCCTGAAAACTCATAAAAATCTCATGAAAAATAGAAACAATTGTCATTTGTGGGTGTCATTCATTGCGATAAAAGACAATCCTACGCGCAATAAAAGAAAAAAAAAGGCTTTCATGTAATAAAATGTAATAATCGGGCGATTGTACACCTTAATTTGAAGTTCCAATACTTTATTTACTTTTATAGTCACTGGCATATAAATATATCATAGGTTGCAAGGTTCATAAAGTACATTTAATTTGATCGCAATTTTGAACTTATTAAAGAATTAATAGAATTCAAAAACGAATTTTTTTTTTCTAATACAAAATCTTAATTTTCACTTATTATCCTTCTATCCAAACAGAAACAGTCTGGTCTCAGTCACTATAATAAAAATGCTTATACTATGGAATCCTAGCATCAACTCTTTATCCATCTCTAAGCTACAGCCTCTGCTTGAATTCATGTCATTTTTATGTGTTCATTCATCAGTGTCGGTTGTTTAAGGTGAGTCATTATTATCACTACGTCACAGGTCTGTACGACGTGGCAACGAGCTATTGGTCTCCACTGCCCACAGGCTGCGACATCGCAAGTCGTTGTCCAAGCCGTGTGATAGTCTAAGAGCTGAGTCAAAGGCTCTTCGAACTCTAAGTTTGAGGAAAAAACCTGTTGTCGCAACAGTAAAAAAAAGAACAAACCTGACTGAACCACTGTGCTGTCTGGAAGAGACCGAGTCAATGCCCATGTTAGACATTGCAGTTTACGGTAAAACCGGCACCCCGGACACATGGACTAGAAATCATGGCCGAAGGTCAAGTTAATACCGGGAGCCTCCGCCATCTTCCTATGTTATACCAAGCTAACCGTGTGAGACTAGCCATTGATGTTAACGGTCCCTTGAGAAACGGAGCATGGATTTGTGACAGGGCCGTGGGTGCATCCTTTCAACTCCGCACCGTGCAAGAGGTAGACTTACTCAACTTTAGCAATACATTAGTTAAAACTCGTGGGCACTCCCACGGGAGTTGGGGTTTTTTTTTTTGCGATTCTTTTACCCTAACCACTTCCTCTAATGGTCGTTTCCACACGGGCGCCACGTTGAGGCAGAATAGTGTGGCACGTGATAATCCAGGACTACTATAACGATTGGTCTCGATCTCGAATTTTTAAAACCACTACGCAAGCAGATTTTTCATAAAAATACACTATTTTACAACTATTCACCATTAATAGTAACAAACACGGGAGGCTATTTAATAAGGGAGATGACTATTTACCATATTTCAAACAGATTTATACAAACGGTTTTAGATTTATTTTTTAAAAATATTTTAACTAATGTATTGCTAAAGTTGAGTACGCTCTGTCATACCAACCACTACATTAAAAAGAGAAAAAAAAATCTATTTAATATGCATAAAACTTGAAAAGTGGAACGTAATTTAAAACAACAATTATTAAGTAACATCGCGTCAACTGCCGCAATAGTGTAAATAGAGATAGGAAAGCTAAATAATTTTTAAATTATTTTTTTACGGATTTATCTAGTTCTTGAGGTTTTGAACAACAGACTGACCCTATACAAAACAATTTGATCATTTAGAAATGAACGGGTTAAACTTTTCTGAAGATGTTACCAGTGTATGATAACTAACAAGGTGAATAGTGAATAGATATTTTCTATATTACTTTTGAAGCCAAATGTAGCGTCCAAGCACGGATGGTTCCCTATATGTCGTCATTAGCTACATAATTAGACAAATTTTAAATAATATTTTATCACTAACAGAAAAAAAGACTTTTTGTGTATCATATGTTTTTGAAAAAAATTATTTTAGTTTGAATCAATTTTCAAACAATACCGTAAGACATTTAAAAAGCTGTGTATTGTTCTAAAAGACCACTAAAACATATTCTGCTGAGCCCTTGTTTGTCTTTTTAATATTGCTTTATTGTTAATCAATATTCTTAAATTATTTTCGAATATTGCTATACGTTCGTAAAGCAGACTTGGTTTCATTACGTCTTCTGAAAATGCCGTCATTCAAAGTAGAACATTTGAATACTTTTTATCTATAACAATATAGTAACATATGTAGATAAAATAAACTATAATCTAAAAGACGTATTACCTAGTTTGTTTATCAAATCTTAAACGTAAATGCGCCCAAGATCGAAGGACACATAAAGCGAAAGAGTAAGAATTTAAAAATAGAAAATGGGATTCCCGAACTCAATTTCTAACGTTGTTTTTTTTTATTAAATTAGAAGGAAGCTAACTATAACTTGTCCATACGTAGTATGCCATCTTTAATTTTGAAGATTTTTTTTTATTCGTTTTGTTTCAGTGCATCTTTAGTTTCTTCTTTCCCCCATTTTCGCCCAGCGCCCCATTACAGCCACTTGTTGTGCCCAGCGCCCCCTACCACCCTTATTGCTCTCAGTGCCCCCCAAAATCTCGAAAAACCCCCTAGGGGGCGATATCTCCCCCCCGATGTAGACCACACTATAACGAAGGACAATGGACAACTCAGTGATCGTCAAGTTTGGACAGTTTGTGAACAATTTAAACGTGAACTGTTGTGTAAACAGTATTTTTACGTTAGTATCGTATGTGTTGTTGGCATTGTAATCTCTTTACTACTGAATTTAGACAAAAAAATGTTCAACACAAAACAAAAAATCTGAGGTTTCCTTAAAAAAAAAAGTAGCTTTACAAAAGATAAAAACAATTTATATCAACTCAACTCATTAAAGCGGTATGAGGCCGAAATAACTAAAAAAAAAAAAGGTAAGAAGCCCAATTTATATATAAAAAAAATTATATTGTTATTGTGTCTGTGAGTTCAAACATTGGCTTAGGGTTTTGAGGACCTCTGAAAGATTCTCAATAGCTTCAATTGGCAATTTTCTATAATGCTACAGATAGCTGTAGATAACTAGGCTTTCCATGCTTATTAAAGAGATGAAACAAAAAAATTACTAAAAAAAAAAAAGTCTTAACATAAAGTTATCAAAAAGAAAGTCATCAAAATCATAACCATTTTTTTACCATTTTTAAAACCATGAATATTTTCCATGGAAAATGTGGGGAATCTTACACAACATATACAGAAAATACAGAGCTTCCAGCCATTTTTTTTTCTATGTACCGTATACAGTCCTTTGAAGTCTGGGCTAAGCGGCCTCTTTATCCGGTGTCAGCAGACGTTTAAAGCAGCAGATTAAGAATTGTAGCTTAAACCTCTCTGCTATGTGGTGTTATACAACTCTAGAAGATGTTCTTATATCATGGATGTAATGAAAGGGCAGAAGAATTTATTTCATCAGCTAGACTCTTCCAGGATGAAGTCCACATGTCAGCTCAACGTAATTTGATTCTCCTGGTGTCAATGATTGATAGATTTTTTTTTTGGTTATTTAATACAACTGTTGTGTAATGGTGTGAGGAAAGAGGATCTACTCAGATCATGTTTCTATGACTACAGATTTATACAATTGTCGTGTTTCCATGCATGCACTAGGAATACAGCGGGGGCGTTGAGTCCTAGCAAAACAAAAGGTATAGATGTAGCGTATGCATCTATATAGTGGCATCTGGGTTTAAACCAGAAGTACATATAAATACGGTGACATCTGGGTTTAAACCAAAGGTATATACAGATACGGTGACACCTAGATTAAAAACAATAGTACATATCGATACAGTAACATCTAGGTTTAAAAAAGAAGAACATATCAATACAGTGACATCTAGGTTTAAAATGAAGCACATATCAATAAGGTGACATCTGGGTTTAAAACAGAAGTACACATCGATACAGTGACATGTAGGTTTAAAACAGAAGTAGGCCTACATATTTATCTATGTTGTGCCTTTTAAACAAAAATCCAGCCTAAGGTGAGTTCTGAAGTTCTGGATGTTCATGTATTTCTAGGAAGTTGTTTGAACGAGTTAACGCAGTAGTTCTTCTTCATTATATTATTACATAGTTTAGAACTTAATTTCTAAGTCCAGGGCTACATTCTTTAAGCAATAAAGTACAGAAACAAAAAATTAAAAAAAGAGAAATCTTTATAGTGAAATGTGGAGGCGACGTAAGATCCCTTAAGCTTAAAGGTAAGGAAATAAATTTTAAAAAGAGGAATCTTCAAAAAAGAAGATGGTTACGTCCTATGCGTCATGCATATTAACCAATGACTTAAATTCTGCCAAGTTACTGGTTTTCCTGGCTAGCTAAGGCAACTCATTCCATGATCCAATGGCACTATGAAAAAAAGAGCATTTGTATAAATTTGTCCTAGCATATGTGCCATCTTCAGAATTGAAATTGAAAGCCCTAGTCTATAAGTTTTAAAAGTTTCGTACATGTCTTCAGCATTGAAAGCCCTAGTCCAAAACCTGTGCAGTGGTTGGCAGTGGGCAGGGTTCCAACGCGGGAATATCGTGATGAGAGTTCAGAGTGCATACACGTCACAAAAGACCAGGCAATGACGCCTTATTAAAAAGGTCACTGTTGCCAAATACACAAGAAAACTTTGTGCTTAAAGCGAAGGAGATTAGAAATTGATTTTACAGAGATAAACAGTGCAGGAGATACCTAGCTTGTCAATACTTCCTCTATAACCTCTATACTCTATATTCTGTATATTCTCTACTTTAATTATAATGTTTAGAGTTATCCGGCTCAATGAAAATTCAAACATTAAAATTAAAAGTTGTGATATTTAAAAAAAAAAAAAGAGTTAAAGCTCGTTTATCAAAAGAGAAAAAAAAAGTATTCAAACTTAATTCAAGATGTGTGTAAAAAAAAAAAAGTAAGCCATAACGCCTCCAAGCTGTCTGGAACTACAATCCATCACGCACCTAGCAGACGCAAGTAGATCACGTGGGGTAGGACACTACATTCACGATTCAGTATTAAACACCTGCAATATGACTAGCACCTATAATATGACATTTAGTACATTTTCTTGACAAGTCGTGAGTTTTATTTCCTGGTGATAAACAAATGATTGCGCAATATCTAGTTCAAAGTAGGTTAGACTAGCAGTGGCGTAAAGAGGGAGAGGCACCACACGCAGAAAGGCGCAACAAAAACTAGTGTAGATATTTTAGTTAGGTAATACATTCTAAGGTAAATATTATTATTAAATACTTTTTATTTATAAGCCTATACTTCTGTGTCATGTTCATAAAAAATAGGGGAGGGGGATATTTTTAAGAAAATTGATTTTAATTTGCTCTTAATAGATTATTTAAAACTTGTATTACGATGTGTTTATGAAGCTTATACATAAGCAGTGAATGTTGCTTGTATTGAAACTATCTGATATAGCTAAAACTCAACATTTTACATTCAATTTTAAAATATCTTATTCTGAGTATTTGGCTCCTTAAAAAGACAGAGACGGACAGACAGACAAACAAATAGACAGACAGACAGACGGACGGATGGAATGATGGATGGGTGGATAGTTGGATGGGACATATATCTATTTATACGTTGTTAACGTAACATTAAAAAAGATCAGTTCTTAATGAGATTTATTTTAAACTCGTACTCTACTGTTTATGATGTTTTTCTTGGAAGACAACCAAAAGGTCACAGAGGTGAAGGTTACAGATGTGCCAGATCACATCCTTGTAACACTCCAGTGCTCTTGCTTGAGAAGTTTTTCTTATTTAGAAAAAAAAGGGAGTAGTCTAAGGAAGTTATTTCTTTAAGATGTGTCTATGTCTGCCTAATTACCTGAGCACCCCATTATAAACAACACACGGCACGTGACACTCAGCACATACGTACCTTCACTGCTCACCTCTGATAGAAGAGTTCAGAGTCAAAGGATGAAGGAAAGAGGATGTTGTCTGCTATACTAGCAACTGGTAAGCCTCCCGTCTTAAGCCAGGAAGTATTGTTTGGAGTGGTGCCGAGACAGTAGACTCTATATGTTTGGGGGAGGTAGGGCGTGTTTGGGGTAACTTTGAGGAAGGCGTTTCATTCATGTCAAGTACAGCGTCAGTGGTTCCCAGATGGTACTCAAATATGCAGGCCTAAGTTGAAAAAAATCGGCCCAAGGGTTTTTTCATCGAAACCTAGAGGATTATGGGACATTGAGATTTCACTGCACAACGATTAACCGCTTTTCCTGTCCCCAAATAGATCTTGTATATTATCCACTACTAGATCTAATATCCGAACATCGTATACAACTTGATGCAGTATCGTATAGATCTAGTATCGTATCCCTAAGCAGATCTAGTATCGTGTCCCCAAGCAGATCTAGTATCGTGTCCCCAACCAGATCTAGTATCGTGTCCCTAACTAGTAGTACTAAGTTACATAGTAATATATACACACAATAGTTAGGCCTATGTCTGCGCTCCCCAATACATATTTTTTCTTAGTCATTGTGTATTTGTGTGTTAAGGATTTGACTTCAAGCACTGATTTAATGCAATATAAAAATATGTTTATTTGAAATGCTTTTTGATATTTTTGATATGTTATTATAGTGTTTAAAGTGTTCCCCTTTTGTCTTCATACTTGTTGAGAAATGAAATAATATATGTAGTTAAGTAAATGTAATGCATTTTTAGCGGCCCCCGTAAGGGGAAAAAGCAAAATGTCCGTCTGTCCGTCTGTCCGTCTGTCACACTCAGGGCGCCAAAACTAGAAGAGATACAAAAAATATTTTTTCACCATTAAATGCGGCTTGAAAAGTTTAGGTGCAACGGCTACTTTTAGTTTTCTAAAAGCAAACCGTTTAATTTATAAAAATTATTCTGCAAGCGATTTTTTAATAATAAAACACCAATTGTGAAACAATTACGTAAATCTAAGGGAGGAAATGTTACTATATGAAATGCTCTTGGCATGTAGATATCACGCACATTTTTTAAAATGAATTTATGTCTGTCTGTCCGTCTGTCCGTCTGTCACACTCAGAGCGCCAAAAATAGAAGAGATACGAAAAATATTTTTTCACCATTAAATGCGCCTTTTAAAAATTTAGGTGCAATGGCTACTTTTAGTTTTCTAAACGCAAACCGTTTCATTTATAAAATTAATTATGCAAGCGATTTTTAATAACAAAACACCAATTCTAAAACAATTACGTAAATGTAAGGGAGGAAATGTTACTATAAGAAATGCCCTAGACATGTAGATATCACGCACATTTATTAAAATGAACTTTTAGCAGCGGCTTTCGTGTACTAGCGTAAAGACCGGAAATGACATGATTCTAAACTAATTTCTTAAATTTAAAAAAAAATCAGATTTTTAAAAATAAAATTGTATAATGCCCCCATTAAAATGAAACTAACATATTTTTGTGCGTTTTGTCTGTTTTGTCCGTCACGGTTAGAAAAAAACACTAAAGGCTTTTGAAAATATGATTTAACCTTTACTGTTCTTTCAGAAATATTGCGATAGTTTAAGGATGGGAGCATACAGGAATTGAGCCAGGGACTTAGAAGGAACATCCGAAACATCTTGCGAATAGGCGGATCTGACAGGGATCCGACTCCGACGGGGGCCGCCTCTGAGTTTGTGTATCACACAAACTCTCTTTGTAATCTCGTTTTTAATTGTTTCTTTTTTATGTAGGGGTGTAAATATTATCCAGCGCATATTGCATGATGTAGTTAATGATCAAAGGCCAAGGTGTGGTGGGAGTAGTGC
This sequence comes from Biomphalaria straminea, assembly GCA_021533235.1. Taxonomy (NCBI): domain Eukaryota; kingdom Metazoa; phylum Mollusca; class Gastropoda; family Planorbidae; genus Biomphalaria; species Biomphalaria straminea. The sequence continues at coordinate 28,104,832 of JADKLZ010000687.1, read as the reverse complement.
AAATCTTTTGAGAGATAGAAGAAAGATTTGAACTTATCTTCTGGAGGCCATCTTTCATTTTATCTTTTGACAAACGTTCTTTCTTGAATATGGGTAAGCCATTTCAACCCTGATTTAACGTTTTGTTTATCCTCATAAACCCTGATTTTACGTTTTGTTTATCCTAATTATAAACCCTGATTTAACGTTTTGTTTATCCTAATAAACCCTGATTTAACCCTCCACCTGAGCCATATCACCTTGAGACGCTCTGTTTTAATCCCTGTTATAATATTAAAGTTATAAATTGTGGCATTGATGAACCTCCTAGGAAGAAATATGCTACACTGGCCAAGAAATTACAAACGATGTAGAGCTATACGAATCAATGGATTGTCTTCTGTACCTACTATCAATAGCCTCGTTTCTTACTGATTTAGATTACCACGCAAAAACATTTTTTACATGAGCTCTATCTATATCTACAGATTCTAAAAGCCTATCATTTCAATTCAATGTGGATTACCATTTAAATCTTGTTTTAGAAAATGTTTATATTTATTTAATTTAGCTTTATGTGTAGGCCAAATTTAATTGTTAAACAAGAAATACGTGCATGCTTTCTAAAGATCATTTCTGGCTAGTACACTTTATAAACATATATTCAACATTTTTAAAAAGTATGTTTAATTAACAAACCACATAATATTACGGATTAACATTTTCCAAGATAGACAATACATTTTATTATTATCCATTTTGAGCCTTTCTCGGATGGACATATGGAGTGATCAGTTCGCTAACGTGTACGTTTGTACAATCATGAAGGATGCACTGATGATACAGTGTGCCACTTTGAAGTTGATTCTTCCTTTCACAGGAAACCAATGGAGTGTGCGCAAGACAGCAGTAGCAGAATATCGTCTAGTTTTTCGTAGGACTATTCGCTGCAGTTAAGATATTTTGTCTTCGGGTATGCCTAGCTGTTAGCACGACGTTGCAGTAGTCAAGGCGGAAATCTAGCTTTTTTTGTAGACTCAAATCTCAAATATGGTCAGGTGTGGCCTAAGGGATGTAACTCTTTCATACATTGTTGTTTTTTTTAATCTGTCTGCTTTAAACAATTTGTGTGAAGCTGAATATGCCCAGAGTAAACTCCTATACTACTAGAGAGAACTGTAAGCAATAAGGCAGTGGTTCCCAAACTGTGATACGCGGATCTTAGAGGTTCACCAGACGACCGTAGCAAGTCCACAGAAAGTTGTATACTATTAAAATAACTTTGTTAAAAGCAGTTGATGTGATCGTAAAACGACTTCCACAAAAAATTTGGAGACTTCATGACGATAGTCACGACTGTGTATTGAACACTTTAGCGTGTGAACAAACTCAGATGTCAATCACAGATTCTAATTTTTATCTCTTCCTTTATGGGTTATCGTACAGAAGTTATTGACTGCTTTCCCGTCTTATTAAGTACTACCTGGATTCATTGTTGTGCAATGTACATCATCACTAATTAAAGAAACCGACTAGAAATTTAAGCTCGTGGAGATTTGAGTTTTCTTACAAACGTTGAGTTTGACAGAGTGAGTTAACATACGCTTGTTAAAAAAAACGTTTAAGTTGTGTATTGGCCGTATAGGTAGCCCTCCCAAACTACTGTATAGGTAGCCCTCCCAAACTACTGTATAGGTAGCCCTCCCAAACTACTGTATAGGTAGCCCTCCCAAACTACTGTATAGGTAGCCCTCCCAAACTACTGAAGTTCATTGAGAGCTTTCATGAGGAAATGTATTGAACGAAATGTACTGTCAAATTCAATGGAGCCCTATCAGCACCTTAGCAGTGGTGTCAAGCAGGGATGTGTGCTCGCACCTACTCTGTTTGGCATATTCTTCTCCTGTCTACTGCATTATGCGTACAAAGACATAAACGAAGGTGTGTTTCTCCATACACGATCCTTTGGAAAACTATTTAATGTATCAAGGCTGCGGGCAAAAACCAAGGTTAGGAAGTTACTTATCAGGGAACTCCTTATCTTATCTTATATAATACAGAGGTTACTTAAAAAAAGAAGATGATTACGTCATAAGCGTCAAGCATTCAGTCATGCATAATAACCAATGACTTTAATTCTGCCAAGTCACTGGTTTTCCTGGCTAGCTCAGGCAACCCATTCCATGCTCCAATGACACTAAGGAAGAAAGAGCATTTGTACTGATTTGTCCTAGCATATGGGAAGAGGAGTGTGCCTTTTTCTTTGTGTCTTTCTGAGTATTTTATTAAGTTTGTTTTTGTATTTGAAGATTATGGTTCAGTGTTTTGTGTATAATTGCTACTTTAGAGTCTTCTATCCCGAAGGCTTTCTAAATTTAGTGATTTTACTAAAAGTGTTACTCTAGTCCAATGAGAATATTCGTTAGTTATGGATCTCACTGCTCTATTTTGTGTCTGTTCCAGTTTCTTAATGTTTTCTTGAGTTGAGGGGTCCCAAACAGAGAATGCATATTTTATTATTGGCCTAACCAAGGTTAAATAGCATTTTAGTTTTATGTTTTTATTTGATTTATAGAAATTTCTTTTGAACTCTTGTATGTTGATGATATAACTATTGTGGCTGATTCTGATATTCAGCTTCAGTCCCTGGTTGACAAACTGCTTGCCAGAAGTTCGGTTTGAACATTAGTCAAAGCAAGACTAAGATAAGATAAAAGATAATTTTTATTGATCCAATTCAATGGAAATTCAGTTTGACTTAAATTGACAACCTCATCGTAACTACTGTACAAAATTGATGAGAAATTCGAACAACATTCACACACGAAACACATACACATTCACAAACAGCGCTTTATGATTTGACTTGTATGTACTTCTCGATGACGACAGCTGACTTCGTAACACGCTGACCGTAAGTGGGATAAGGGGAATTTTTTTTAAGATACTAGTCCAGAACACAAATATTGCACCTCAACTAAACATTAATGGCCAACTGCTAGAAATTGTTGATCACTTTTGCTATCTCGGCTCCATCATATCCAACCATACTCTACTAATCTACTGGATAAAGACATTAACAACAGGATAGCCAAAGCAATGGCCACCATGTCACGGTTGCAGAAAGAGTGTGGGACAAAATATTGCTGACAAACAATACTGAAGCCCTAGTCTACCGGACCTGTGTGTTGAGCACCTTGCTAAACGGAAGTAAAACATGGTCAACCTACTTAAGGCAGAAAAAAAAAGCTGAATGTCTTCCACCTCCGATGCCTAAGGCGGATCTTTAAAATATGTTGGCAAGATAAGATATCCAATGAGGAAGTGCTACGAAGAGCAATTTGCCAGAACACCCACTCTGTTATCAGCAGCAGACGCCTTGGCTGGCTTGGCCACGTTCGTAGCATGCCAGTAGGTCGACTTCCACAAGACATTCCGTATGGCGATCTAATAGAAGGAAGGAGAGCCGCTGGTCGCCCACTTACGTTATACGGATGTATACAAGCTCTTCAAGATCGACACCAGCAGCTGGGAAAAGGTAGCACTGGATAGATCCACATGGAGAGAGAGCATAAAGGAAGGGTCTCGAATTGCAGATGCCATACACAACAGAAGCAGAAAGAAAGGTGAAAATGCAACGGCCCCAGGTGATTACATATGCCCAACCTGCGATCGCAGCTGTGTATCAAGGATTGGCCTCTTTAATCACAAAAGAAGTTGCAAAGGTAAAAGATCTTCTCACGATACGTTAAAGGCCATAGTCTTTAATTGTGCATTGTAATAACATTTTAGTGTTTTGTTTAAAACGTCAAAGATATTGATGTCAACGAAATCTAGCCCTAACAACATTCAATGAATCTGTTTGTGCTTTTAAAATATGATTTCTCCCATCGTCAGAATTTCCTAATGCCATGTTGGTATGGAGTAAGGGCAATGTGATTATAAGTGTGGTGTATCTGTTCTAGTTGTATGCATGTGATGCTGGTGAGTGGTGATACTGGCATATAGTTTCTATGATTGAAGTTATCCCCCTTTTTTTAAATAGGTCTATTAACTTTCTTGCAGTCTCTACCCTGATTAAGTGTTGCATAGAAAGTATTTTGAACACTGGTGCTAACTCATTTAGTTCTTTTATGCATTCTAGCTGGAATACCATCAGGTCCAGATGCTATTTTATTTTTTTGTTTTTATATTAGCTTATAGTTTTTGGATCCCACTTTTACCAAATCAGGCAGCTCTCAGGATAATGTTCTCTCTATATGGGTGTTTTGGGGCAAGAGTCTTGTTTCAGCCTCTTTATAAAGAATGCAGTTATGAAGAACACAGTCAGAATTCTCTGGTAACACTCCAACAGGGCAGATTTTGCTAGTACCAATTTTTAGCTTCCAGAACATATGTTGTCTCATTCTGCTGTGTCCGGTTCTGAGGCAAAAGATTAGACATTGGTCCTGTTCGGATAGCTTATAAAAGGCGTCATCCTTCTTGTGATTCGGATGACAGCTTGTCCATTTCTTGTTAATTTTAATTTTGATTAGTTTCTTCATTTCTTCTGGATAGAGTGCAATGTATTTGTTTCCCACACTTGGCAAGTGTATCAATGTGTTAAGCTGAGGTACAAGTTATAACTTCACATTCAGAATTGATCTCTTTATTCACAGACAAATTGTTTCAATAGAAAGAATATAGAAATATAGAATCCAAGTCAGAGATGAAGTAAATCAAAAGTCATGCATGTTTAAATTTTGAGTTACATTTATTGCACAGGCATATACATACATTTTATATTCAATGATACTCCTAGAAAGAAATCAGTTTGTGATAATGATGAACTAATCACATTGTCTCCAGAAGGCTGATTAGCCTGAAGTAATGCATACAAAAAATTGGCCTGAGAATTAGCAATTATGAGTTTATAAAAAAATTTTCAACTTTGAGGTCTAGACTCAAATAGTAAACATTTTGTTGTGAAAAATGCTCTATTTTGTTTTCTCTCTTTTATGTTTTGAAACTACTTTTATAGTACAAATTTTTCTGAATAATCTTCATCATATGACATTTTCTTTTATTGAACAGTTTAAACTGAATATTTTATTACTTTTCTAAAGGCACCTATCAAAGAACAAAAATAAAAGAAACATCCTAAAATATTCTGAATAAGATATATCACCATTTATATGGCACTGTTGAAGATAAAATTTAAAAAAATTAAATTGTAACATGAAAAATCAGCTCAGAATGACTTAATTTAGCATCATATCAATAACACTTGATGGAAACCAAATAGCTGATTTATTTAAAGCTTTAAACATGTGAGCATAAATAATTACTGAATATCTCAAAGATGAAATGATGTAAGAATAAAATTTTAAAAAATTTGCCCACATCACTAGGCAATACCAGCTTCAAGCCATATACTAATCATACAGTTAAGGATGACCACATAAAGACTTAAAAAGCTAGTTGGCAAATGGCACGGTGAAAAATGTAAAGTCATGGATTAAGGCCCAGCTATGTCATTATACATGTTTGTGTTTGTAATGTTTTTACAGCGCCTTGAGCCTACATTTTTGTTTGTTAACAGCGCTTTATAAATAAAATTATTATTATTATTATTATTAAGACATCAATCAAATAATTCTTAAACTGATAAAAACTATAGTCAAACCTTAATATACAATATACCGAAGCTGCTTAAACCAAATACCCAACAGCCTAGTCACTCAAAAAGATAAATTTCAACTTGGCCAATGCTGGCTTACATAGAAAATGAACCCTATGCAATTTATTTTTGAAAAATTGAGGAGACTCAAGTATTTCAATGAGTTTCATTCTTAAGTTGTTTGAATGATCTAGAAAAAGAAAATTCTTAAATGAAAAAAAAAAAAAATCACTATAAGTGATTGTACATTTTAAGTGAGGTGAAATTTACCAAGATTTACACATAAATTGATTTAAAAAAAAACATAAATTTTAGTACTTCAATATAGAATTCTCCAACAAACATTTTTTTAAACACTTCATTTTGATTTTTGAAAAACAAAAAGCGCATCACAAATGGCAATTTAACAATGTCTAAAGGTTTTGTATATAAGTTGACTAAGACGTTGCTTCCATACTCTCTGGTTCCTCATCATCGCTTAGATCCCAGACCTGGAAACAAGTGCACAAATTAAAAGCATTAATGAATTATAGAAATGATATTTTTTCTTCAAATTTCATCTCAAAGGAAAATACTTCTAAATAGAAATGAATGAAATTCTATACAAACACAGGATGTGTGGCTGAGAGGCCAAAACCCCTTGGCTACTAGACTTGACCACCTACCCTTGCCCTCACTGGTCCACTGTAACGATTTTGGTTGTGTTCCTTTTAGAGTAGGTTCTAGAAACCAGGTCAAGTCAGTGCACTGTCCAGCGTGAACAAATTTATTTTTAATATCCAATCGGGGAAAGAGGTTAAGGGAAAGGTTATCACGTCATCTTCCAGAAGGTCAGAGTTACTAAAATAGTGATCCGAGAAACTTCTAGGTTCTGGAAGATACGATTAGAAAGGTATAAATTGGGGGAAAGAATGTTATTCGGGGTCCTCGCTTAGTATTGGTTCTTGTATCATATTTAATAGAGCAATGGTCCTATGTTTAATCTTCTCTTAGAAGTCTACTAGAGAGTGAAGTGTTATACGAAGTGATATAGAAGTTATTTATAAGTAAAGTTTATTATTCAAGATATAGATTGAGTTGTTGTTCAAGAAAGCAGAAGAAGTCATTAAAGCTTATTGGAGAAACTACAGAAGTAATTCTGTCTTCATTTATTGAGTTTATCAAGTTATTAACAATCCTCGGCGTGTGACAGAGAGAAAGTAACGTCACACACAAAAGAGTTTGGACCATAGCGCATTGAGCATGCTATAAGCATGAAGGATGTGCTATATGAAAGTAATAAAACATAAGACAGACCAATGCAATTGGTGAGATTCAACATCACAGAATAGTTAGGGTAAGACTAACACTGCTTTATTGATCCTTATTGGAAATATGTTGTAATTCAAAAAGACTCTTTTTTTCAATTAAAAAATACATGCCACAAAAGAGAAGAGAGAGAAGTTCATGCGGTGACTGCTCACAGACATTTTGATCTTTTTCATGTTCATGTCCTAATCAATGAGAAAAGCTAATACAGTCTGAAGGAGTAAGGTAAAAAAATTTTTTTTACACACTTGGAATACTAAGGCAGTCTATTTGACACAATGATTCTATCAATAATTAGAGTAACATACTGCATGTATTCAATAAGATTTTATAACTTTGGAATACAATCTTTTAGAAAGGAAACAAATATATCATGCAGTTATTTGATTTTGTTGATTTTTTTTTAAAAGTCTTTAACTTGTATATATAAAAAAAACACAGATCCAGATCCTCTTTAATCGTCATACCTCTGCATCTTGAGTCGCAGTCTGCATAGCTGTGAGGCCAGTTAGCTCTTCCAGGTAGCCTGGCTCATTGAATGCTCTCAGTAGGAACTCAAAACCATGCTCCTCATAATTTTCAATCACCTACAAATTTTAACATCAAATTAATGAAAGAACAATCTAATAATACAATTTCAGAAACAAAACACTTACATTGAAAATATATGTTAAAAATATATTTATATACAAAAACAAGATGCAATAAAATAATGTAAATGTAGCCTACAGAACAGTTATGTCAGGCAATTAGTCAGTAGTCAGTTTGTGTGTCTAAATGCATAGCTCTCAAAGAGCATATTATAATTTGGTCAATTAACAGCAAAGTTTGCAGTTTTTTATTTAAAAGTAAATAAATTAATTGTTTGCTTTTAATTATGAAAAACTTTTTACCAGACAGAGTGAGTTAATATATACTTTGCAAAAAAAAAATTAAAGGAATTACCTGAGATGTTACTTGGTTCATTACTAAGAGGTAAACTGATAGTCATTGTAATCAAATGACAACAGTAGTCCAACATTAAGTATTACTGTAGTCTTTTGTGCCAATAATGTATTTTCTATTTTTAATGTGCATTTATCACTGATTGGCACATGAATATTTTATGTGTGTGAGTGTGTGTGTCTTTGTGTGTTATAGTTGTTGTTTTTTTGGTTTATATAGGGATATGCTCATAAATGTGGTACATCTTTCAAACATTGCAAATTGTTTTCTTTATTTTGTCTTGAAAGTGTCCCACAGAATAATTATTAAAACATGTTAATTTATTCATAAGTTAAAGACATGTTAATGTATTCTAAGCAGTCTATATAACCTAGCTTATGTAAGCTATAAAAAATTCAAATCCCTTCAGCAAACCATCTTTAAACAAAAAAACTAGTTTGTAGCCCTTAAAAATCCTAGTTTTAGGTTCCTTAGAAATTCCTCAATATGACATGCCTGACCTAAATAAAAATGAGACAAGAAAAGCCCAGTCTATTCTGGTTTATAGACAAGTAACAAAATTCAATTGTATTTTCACTCGAAAAAAAAAATTTTCAAATTATCCAGATAATTATTGTTATTGATTAGTCAAACAATAAAGCAATCAGAAGTTTTACCTTAGCACTACAGGCTGTGCACATGTGAAAGGCTTGAGTTGCTGGCAAGATCTGCTGATATCTTGAAAGGAATCCACGAATCTGAATTTTTAAAAAATCATAAAAAGTTAACCGAGAACTATAAACTAATAAATTGTTATAAAAATTATGTTTGTTGATAAACTATAAATACTATGTAAATATATATTAAGTCAATGTACATTTACACTAGCCTGATAAAAGTCAGTGTCTGCAAACAAAAAGACTGTTTAAGCAAATTTGTAAAAAAAATTATTATTATTATTTTTCATTTGAACATGTTTATATTCCCAAATAACTAAAGCAAGAAATTCAGCACAATCTAGTGTGCAGAGCTGCATAGTATTTAAAATTAATAACAACTAAACCTTAAAATTCAAACAATGTATGTCAGTAATAGATCTATCTCACCTGATGTGGTACAATACCTAAAGAGCAATCTGACTCTGCCAGAAGACTATTGTCATTGGAATTCACTTCTGCTGGGGCATCAGTTCTGTCAAGAGATAAACAAGAAAGGTTAATGCAATCTAGGACAGAATTTCTATGTCATATTATTTTACTTTGTGTTTAATGCTATAAAATAACTGAAAACAACTTTTCATTTGGGGGATAAAGACTTTTCTAACTGAACAATCTTTAAATAAGTGCCTGGGATTAGTTGGGCAAAGTAAAACCAGGCTGACAATTATGCATTAGCACTTGCTTCTACGTGGGGACAGTTGGAGAGACTCACTCATAACCAAGATGCCTGGAGGAAGCTGGTTGGTGGCTTATGCCCCAGAAGGGACCACAAGCAGAGATGATGAGATACATAAGACACTAAACCATAATTTAGAAATAGAAAAGCAAAAACTAATAAGATACTCAGAAAGACACAATTATAGGGCACATTTCTTATTTCATACTCAAGGACAAGTTCCTACAAGTGCACCTTCTTCCCTAGTGCCATTAGGGAATGGAATGGGTTGCCTGAATCAGAGTTTACGTCACTGATTAACATGCAAGAGTAGATTGACACCTAAAATATGTCATTCTTTTAAGAAGTAACATTTGTAATCTTTAAAATTAGAAGATATAAGTAGTCCTGAAGATAAACTGCAATGTTGTTAACTTAAGAAAACACTAGAAAGAAAAAAATGACTTTGGACAAAGGATTTTTATGAATAAAAATTTTTTATCAGTATGGAAGTTCTTTTGACTTAAAAAACAAAAGAAAACAATAACAATCAAATGGAAATTGATAAAGGGAAATAACAAATATATTTTCATTAACTTAGACAAAAATGTTTATTACATAAAATTTTGAATTATAATTTAATTCAATATATTATTATTGATTTGATATTGATATTTTTATAGATTTAAAAAAAAAAATTTTTACCCTAGAGGATGTTGCAGTATGGATATCAAAAGTTCTACAGCTAAGGCTGATGCTACCATTGATATGCCAGGTCTTGTTACTGTACACTGCTGGTCTAGAGTACGATCACTGGTGGACTGAAAGAAGTGCAGAGCATGTCATCTTTGAAATAGAGTCACATTCATTTTAAAGCAGAATCAAAAGTTAAAGAAGAATCTATAAACCAAAAGTTAATTCAGAATCTATAGGCCACAAGAAAAATATAAAAAGTAATTTAAAAAAAACAACAACAAAGCTTACATTAAGCACAGCTGTTTCCATTACTTTGGATCAGACATGTAATTAAATTTGTAATAGATCTAAATTAACTCTAAATTAACTCTCTATACCCATAATTAGGAGGTGCGGTGGCTGAGCGGCAAAGTGCTTGACTTTCGAACAGTGGTCCGAATCCTGGTGAAGACTGGGATTTTTAATTTCGGAATCATTGGGCACTTCTGAGTCCACCCAGCTCTAATGGGTACCTGACATTAGTTGGGGAAAAGTAAAGGCGGTTGGTTGTTGTGGTGGCTACATGACAACCTCATTAACCGTAGGCTACAGAATCAGATGACCTTTACATTACTGCCCTATTGACCACAAGATCTGAAAGGGGAACTTATACCCGTAATTATTTTTCCATGTTCTGGCAGAATTGTTCATTTTTCACTTGTATACATTCTACCCTGTTATGATTAAACTTTAATAACATTTTTGTTTGTAATCATAAAACATTACTTTTGGTATAGAATTATAGGAGAATGCATGCTCTTTTTATGCAGCACAAATTAAAGTTTACAAAACCAAATATTAATTGAGTTTAATGAGGTCAAATCAACAATGACATTGTTAATTAGGAGAGAGGGAATTAACAATAACAAATTTGTGCTAATAGAAATAGTGTAAAGTTTGAATTATTTACTTCTATTAGAAACTTTAAATTTTTACCACTATTATACAGTTTGAATAATTCACAAATTTGATGTGGTTTGAATGTTTTACTACTATAATAAAATAAGAATGTTTTACTGCTATTATTAAGTTAGAATATTTCATGGTTGTTATTAAGTTTAAATGTTTCACTTCTAGAATAAAGTTAGAATGTTTCACCCATTGGAAGTTTGAATGTTTCATTGTTATTATAAAGTTTGAATGTTTTACTTCTATTAAAAAATTGTAACTCTATAAGCAGGCCACTAGTGCAGTGTACTTTAACAACAACATTGAAGAGTGGTTTAAAACCACAGTTCCAGTTAGACAAGGCTGTCTAATTTCATAATTTCTTTTCAATATCCTCCTTAAAAGGAATCTGTTCTCAAGGGCTACAAAGGTTCAGTAAGAATTGGGGGAAGAAACATTACTAACTTGAGCTTTGCAGACGACATGATCTGGCAAGGAAAGAAGAAGAATTAGCTGACTTGGTGATGCACAGAGACAAGAGTTCCACAGCAAATGTGGCAAATCAATGCCCAAAAAACAAATTATTATGACTTATAGCCAACAGGGCCTTAAAAAGGGCATCATTGGAGGTGAAAAGTTGACAAGTGTCAGCAGTTTTAAATACCTTAGAGATTAGGAACAAGATTAATACAGCAATGGAACAATAGGGTGACATGACACCCTGCTTAATAATAAATGGCCACAGAAACAGATGATATTAATATCATCTGCTTTATAGATTACAAACTCTGAAAGGGAATTTTTTTTAAAACTTCTGTAAGATAAGCATAGTTTGATTAGAATGTTTTACTAGATTTTTTTGCACTAAACTGTTTCATCAAAACATTTTAGATTTCCATTTGAAAAGCATAGTTTGATTAAAATGTTTCACTAGACTCCTATGTACTAAACAAAGTTTGATCCAATTTTTTAATTGGGGAAAGTAAAGGTGGTTGGTCATTGTGCTGGCCACATGACACCCTGCTTGTCAACCATTATCCACAGAAATAGATGACTCCAACATCAACTGCACTATAGATTGCAAACTCTGAAAGAGGACTTCTATAAGATAAGCATTGATTTGTTAGAATGTTTCACTAAATCTCAATACACTATACAAAATTTAATCAGAATGTTTCACTTGATTTTTATAAGCTAATTAATACTTTATGATAATGCTTCACAAGACTCCTATGCACTATAAAAAAGTTGATCACAATTTTTCAATAGAATCCTATGCACTTAGCAAAGTTTGATATAAATTTGTACTAGCAATATATGTGCTAAACATAAAGTTTAATAAATCAGAATGTTTTACTAGAATTCTATGTGAAACACATAGTTTGATTTGATTGTTTCACATAGAATTTATTACCAATTTAAAGTTTGGTCAAAATGTTTTATTAGACTCCTATGCACTTTACAAAATTTTATTAGATTTTTTTTACTAGAAATATGCTCGCTAACCAAAGTTTGATAAAAGTGTTTTACTAGACTTCTATTTGAAAGCATAATTTTATTCAAATGTTTCACTAGACTCCTATGCACTGTAAAAAGTTTGATCAGTATTTTCCACTAGACATATACAATATTAATAAAGTTTGATCAGAATGTTTCATTAGACTTCAATGTGCTTGTCAATATTTAATAAGAATTATTCATTAAACTCATTATGCATTATATAAAGTTTGATCAAAATTTTTAACTAGACTCCTATGCAGTTTACAAAATTTTTCAAGCAAAACTTATAGAAGAATATGCTAAGAAGCTAATCCTGGCATAGACTTTTATGGCCTGTTAAGAACCAGGCATACATTTTTATGGTGTAATAAGAGGGGTAATAATGTCAAGACAGCAAGTACTTTCATGTTTGTATTAAAAGTCTAGACTGAATATTGTCTGTCTTTGTTCATTTCTTAATTAGTCAAATGTTTTTCATTGATAAAGCAAAAAAAAAATAAAAGAAAAACTATAATTCACATACATTTCAATTTGTTTTGAATCAATTATCATATGGAAATTTTTAGGCAAAATCGCACTTACATTTCCAGGAGCTACAACATCGTTACAGAAATAGCAGCCCAACAAACTACCAGGTATTTTATCTAACATTGAAGAAGGCATTGAGCCGTCTGCTTTTCCTGTTTTTACACCATGCCGTAGAACTAAAAATGTATCAAATCCAAGTGCAGCATTTATAACAATCTTTTAAAAAAAAAGAAAGTAAAGGGCACTTATCAATATTTTTTTTATATCATCACAGCTGAACCTAGTATTTTTTATTATCTAAGAAAAAAAAATACAAATAATAAAAAAAAGGTTTAAATTTAAAGAAGCACTGCTCTAACCATAAGATTTATCCACTGTATGAGGACCCACCAATAGAGACCGAAATAAAAAAAGAACAGACTACATTGGGCAGGTCAATTGAAAGAATGTCAGATAACAGAGGAGCGAAAATCGCGTACTGACAAAAACCAAAAGGCAGGCGACCCAAAGGCAGACCCCGAATGCGATGGATTGATGATGTGGAAGCAGATCTGCAACAGCTTGGGGTTAGGGCATGGAGACGAAAGGCCAAGGAGAGATCTGAATGGAAGGATGTGTGCAAGCAGGCCAGAGCACTCCATGGGCTGTAGCGCCACTGGGATGGGATGGATGAATATCTTTATTACATTATCTTTAGACATTTTATGAATATGTTAAATCTTTACTTCTTTGGGGGCGGGGGGGGGGGGGGGGAAAGCTGTTGAATGGTTAAGTGCTTAGGTTTTGAACCTGAGGTCCTGGGTTTGAATCTGACAGAAGACTGGGATTTCAAATTTCTGGATTTTAAGGGTGCCCCGGAGTCCATCCAACTATAATGACTAGTAGGGAAAAGTTAAGGCAGTTGTTCATTGTGCTGGCCACATGACACCATGCTCAATAACCATTGGCCATAGATTACCTTAACATCATCTGCCCCATTATTTGGGCCATAAAACGCAAGGTCTGAAAGAGAAACTTTACCTTCTTTTTAGATGCACATATCAAAGTTGGCAGCCATCTACTTTCTCTAGTGTCCATTAGGAGGAAAACAGCATCATGGGATTGGATCAATTCTTCTAGCTCTTTCACTTCTGCTCTGGTCTGTTCAACCAAGGACTCTTTTGAAATAAAAATTTGAAATATTTCTGTATAATGCCATGGTCCACTAAATTATTTTTTTTAATGTCAAATAAAAAATTGCTACCAGGCTCACCTGTTATGGCATGACCAGGCATAGGTATGGAAAGTGTTTTCCCTTCAGATTTCTGAAAAAAAAAGCATTGTTACATAAAAAGTCAAGAGTACTATCTTATCTTATAAAGTACAGAATTAGTTGTTTTTTTTGTTACTCAAAATAATTGGCATTTTTCTGGGTGGAAAGAAAGAATTGCTCAATTTGATTACCATTTCTGTTTTTTTTCTCATTTTAATTCTCTCTATCAGCTCCTTATAATCATCATCAAACTCTATTAGAATAAGGGCTTAATAGATTCAAATCCTCTCTATCAGCTCTTTGTCATTTACATTATCATCATCAAACTCCACTTGAGTAAGGGCTTAAGGTGTTCAAACCCTATCTTGCAAAAGCCCTGGTCAGAAACCCTGGTGTTTTGCATAGTGCATCATGTCAACTGTATTCTCCCTAACAGAAAATCCTGAATCCACTGATGTAATATACTAGTAATGTCAAAATATGTTCCATTCTTTAAGCAAGCTATGGTAGTGAACTTTGTCAAATGTTAGAAAAGTCTAATAAAATATTATCTGTGTGCTTTAGTTCTGAAGTCAAGCACTCAGCCGCACACTCAAATGTTTAGACAATGTAAAAATCAATTATAAATGCAAGAGATAAGAATATTAAGAATATGGGCTATGACAGGCTATGTTATTAAAAAATCTAAGACAATTATTCATAATAAAATTCTTCACAGAATGAGTTTTCTTGTGCATCAGATTTTATGGCCTTGGTTTATAGCTTACTTCCTTTAGTGTATGCACAATTTATGCAAATTAGGTAACAGAAACAGAATTGAGATTCTTTAGGTCAAAGATTTCTATAAAAGGCCAATGCTCCCTACTGTGAAAACATCACATCTTCCAGTTGACTTCAGAGTTAACCAGGTAAACCACTACAATGATGACCAAAATTACTCTACTTTGCCTTTTTGGCATGCTGTGTATCCAGCTTTCAACTCAGTCAACTAATCCAAGTATGTATATATGTTAACAATACTTAATGAGATTTAGATTACCTCACTGACTGACTTTTTGAGACAAAATACAAGCCAGTGACTAAACAAATGAGCATAATTCATAGAAATTTTCAAGAAAAAAATGTTACATAATTAAAAACTCTAATCAGTTTTAAAAAAACATGTAGCCAAAAATTTTAATTAAAAAAAAAAGATTTCCTGTAAGTAAGATACTGAACATGGTCAATTGATATAAATTTTAGTTGTAGTTGTCAGTAGTTATAGACAGTTACAATAAAATTGTTTTTAGAATATGAACTTTTGATTTTAATTTTTCATAGTTATTAATAAGGTAGTGGAATAAACTTTCAGGGCTTGTAGTGTCGTCCTACAGACTAAAAAAAAACAACAAAATATATCAGCAACCAAAATAAAATGATAAATCAGAAGGCACAGTAGTGAGTGGTGAGGCACTTGGCTTCCAAACCAGGGTTCCAGGATTTTTAATTTCAGGATTTTTGGGCACCTCGGGGTCCACCCAGCTCTAATGGGTACCTGACATTAGTAGGAAAAAAAAAGTAAAGGTGTTGGTTGTTGTGCTGGCCACATGACACCCTCATTAACCATGAGTCACAGAAACAAATGAACTTTATATCATCTGTCCTATAGATTTCAAGGTTTGAAAGGAGACCTTTACTTTTAACTTTACTTTAAAAATGATACATTTAGTTTACTTAATTAGAAACAGTTTCTTATTAAGTGATCTTTTCTTAAATGTATGATTTAGTGATAAAGTATCAAATGTTTATCTAAGATTTTATTTAGTTATAAAACAAAAGTATCTAATGATTATATAATGTTTACTTTGGATATAAAATATCTAATCTTTAAACTATTGAAAGTTTTACAATTTCAGTTCAGTGATAACATATCAAATTATTTGTTCAGTCTTTAGTTTCCAGTTATGTAGATGTATAAACATTTAGCCAGTGCCACTGGAAGACTTTAGGACATTTATTTTTTATCTTTTGAATTATGCATGATATTTTTATGTATAATATTTTAATGTACCGGTAAACAATATTCCAAAATCTAAAAAAAAGAAAATGCAGTTTCTATTTTAGGCCTAAGTTAGAAATTTATAAGTTGCTTTAAAAACTAAAAAAAAAAATTGATTTGTTAAAAAAAAATTTAGTGGTATATTTTTTAAATTTAAAGTTAAGTAATTTTGTATCTTATTTTCAGTTCATACATAAGCCATAAAGGACGTAGTTGTGAATTTAGTGATAAAGTATCTCACTCTAGTGGAGAAAAATATCTATGATTTCCTGTTAGTGTATTTCATTTATTATGTCATTAATATCCCCAGCCTGTAGTCTAGCCCCAGATGCTGGACCTTGTAGGGCTAGGGAACCAAGATACCATTTCAACAGTGCAACTGGATTCTGTGAGATTTTCTACTATGGAGGATGTGAAGGCAATGCTAACAACTTTGAAACTGCTGATGCTTGCACAGCCTTGTGTGGTGGTACAGCTCTTCCAGCCAGAAAATAAACATCAGGACAACAAAAGAAACAGTGAAAAGATAATGTAATGTCCTGCAAACATTTTTGGTTTTAGAAATAAATAAATATACTTGAAAATTGATAAAAATCCAATTCTTAGTGTTTATTTAGTGTGAAACTATATCCTTTTTTCATTCAAAACATTAAACCCCATAACAGTAAGTGCTTTTATTCAGATATCAGGACTTGAAATCTAGCATTTGCTTACTTCATGTGACAAGAACAGATGGCTAACTGTTAAATAAAACTTTTGATAACACATGACCACAAAAAAGAAAAAAAACTTTATTTAATATTACCAAATACAAGTATGGCTGCCTGGTCATGCAGTTTGCGCGCTGGACTGTCATTTGGATTTATCGATTGTCCCGGGTTCAAACCCTGCCCGCTACCATCCTGCATGAGGTTTGGACTAGGAAGTAAACTATCTGCAACTCTGAAGGAACATCCGAAACATGTAAAACATTTTACAAATGTTTTACAAGGGGATGATGATCGTGATCATGATATTATCATATTTAAAAAAAAAAAATATTATAAACTCTTTAAAGTATAAATAGAATAAGAAAAATAGATATAAGGTTGAAAAAAAGAATCACAGCCATTAATTTTGAAGGAAATTAAACTTTGACATGTATCAACCCATACAAAGGCATGCACTCAAAACTTGGTGGATAACACTGTTCCTACTCAGAGCTATATGAAATTATACACAGTGTAAGTTATATTATGTTGTAGGATGGCTGTAAGATGAGGTATGTGCTCCCAATTCCAATTTCGATGGTCCTGAGTATGAACCCTGCCTGCCGCCATCCCCCGCCAGTCCTGAGGGAGGTTTCAGCTAAGAGGTAATAATCTCCAACTCCCAAGGAATGTCCAAAACGTAAAACAAACAAACAAGAATAGAGGATGTTACTAGGCTATTGTTATGGCTAAAATTCAATTGATTATACCTAATGAAAACAAATAACGTGGATTTCAGCAAAACTTAACTAGGGGATGAAGTTAATTGAACAGGGTTCCCCACCTCAACAAGCTAGTCTAATAACCAACAGTGCAACGACAATAAATAAACTCTTAAAGCCAAATTACTGCTAAACACCCTTTAAACAAATGAATATTTAATAATTAACTATAAAGTCTATTCTAGGTTTTATTTTTAAGTTCTCATTAATCATGGTATCTTGCCATGGGTCTCAAAGGTTAGTGATATATTTCTTTTTAAGTTTAATATTGTTTACAACCAATTTAAGCAGCAACTTTTAATTTTATTATATTTTTAAGGTAGTTTCACTTTTTTTTAAAAACTACATAAAAATGTTGATTACTTAATAACTGATGCATCTGTAATTCTCAGAATATTTCTATAAGGACACTCAGGACTCATAGGATTGATAAACTGATAAACTGTCTAATAACTTTGAACACATTTGTACTAAATACTTTTTTTTTTTTAGATTAGTTTGTTATGTCGTATGTTTGTGTTTGTAATGTTTTTACAGCGCCTACATTTTTGTTTGTTAACAGCGCTTTATAAATAAAATTATTATTATTAAATAAAATAAAAGTAAAAATAACAGGATGGCTGCCTGGTCACTTCAAAAGCACTTTTTTTTTAGTAGCTTCTGATTTAGTATCAGATAGATTTTTTTTATTTTTCAAGTAAATACCTCCCAATCTTGCTTGGTCAGCTGAACTTCTTTGCCATTTGTAAAATTGTTCAAAATACCAACAGATTGTAAATGGTCTAGATGGCTTGGCTACATGCCTTTCTACTGATAAGTTAGTGGCAGGGCTCTTCTAATAGGTGGAGAAACCTCTTTCTAAAGTTGCTTCTCCATGTGAAATTAATAGGATCTCTTAACCAACTTTCCAATGCCACTCAAATTTCACAGTGATTCAACTGAGACAAATGAAAGGCTCTAGTAAATATAGATTCCAAAAACGAAGTCTCCCAAAAAAAAAATAATTTTGATTTACATCAAAATCTCTAAATCTTATGTTAGAGATTACTGTCTTTTGTTTGCATATAGAGATCTTTTTTTTTTAATATATGAAAATGATAAAAATAAAAATTTCATTCATGTTTTCCAAAGAAAAATATTTATCCTTTGGTTTCCAAGATTATTTTGGCTAAAACAACATTCCATGTGTTTTCATGTTCAACCCTGCTGAATAAGACATTTGAAATGTATATAATTTTATCCGAAAACAATTGCATTTATTTACCATTCCAGGAAATATTGTTCTGAGAGTACTAGCAGCAGCTTGGGCCTTAGGTTGTCCCCCTTCCAAACAGTGTTCAAAAGTAAATAAAGTTTGCCGCACAGGATTTGAGAATGAAACTTTGGAGTTGTCTACCATGGTAATGTGGCGGATTCCCCAGCTCTAGGGACAAAAAAAAAAACAAGTTTCCTATAATTTTTTTATCAAAAGGCATGTAATAAATCTAATTAGAGGATTGGCCAATTTTGATGGCTATAGGCCAGTTAGCTAATAACATATGATTATACCAACAAGATGGCAGTATTTAATTTGCTAGCTCTATAATTCAAGCCTATGAGACTAAACACCACAGAATAATGTTGGGTATCAGATACCAGGAAAAGAAGATCAATGAGTTTGTATTATTACAAGTCAACACTCCACTGCAGCCTATTTGGACAAAAATTCATCATCTCAACAAAATCGTCATTCCAACTGCAACATATGCATGTGACACATGGAAGTCATCTGTCAAAATTGAGAAGAGACTGAATGTGGCACAACAAAAATGTCTGAGACGGATTTTGAGAGTCAGTTTCACAGATCGGGTCTCAAACAAGGAAATCCTATGCCGAACTGGGAATCGAACACTTAGTGAGGTTGTGACAGAGCGTCGCATGAGGTTTGCGGGACATGTTCTACGACAAAATGAACTACCCATACCAAGAATTGCGATGACATGGAGGCCAATATGAGGAAAGGGCAAACAGAGACATCCTTGTATAACTGGACGTCATACCTTCATGGAGGACCTCAGAACAGTGGACACCAGGTGGGAGGAGGCTTCAGACATTGCCAATGACAGATCTTTATGGAGACAGCTTGCTGCCCAATGCGCCGAACGGCGCGGGAGGACCTAAGTAAGTCTAAGTCCTCAATACTGTGAAGAGACAAAAGCAGAGCTGGTTTGGTCATATTGTAAGACATGATTCACTGTCTAAAGTCATCCTTTAAGGCAAAGAGAGGGAGCTCAAAGAAAAAGTAGACAGAAAAAAAGCTGGGTGTACAACATAAAAGAATGGACTTTGATATCCTAACAGCTGCTGACCAGGAAAGATGCAGGGATTTGGTTACACAAACTGTTACAGTACCCCAATTATGAAAGTCACATGACAGATGACATGAAAGTATTTTAAGTCACTTCTCATTGGTTGCATAAATCAGTAAAGCATTGACATGGATTGATACCCATAAGACAGAGAAATTAAAATTCACTAGTTCTAGAATTAATATTTAAAGTATTGTTTAAGTTTCATATTGTCATAGAATCTGATGCAACCATTTATAACATAAGTTAAACAATTAAACAATTACCTTCTATATTAACAAATGTTTAAGTCAATTAAATACAATTAATACTAATAATAATGGCAATGTCTTTGATTCCGCAAGATTAAGGTAGAGTGCAGTGTTTCACATGACCAGATAAAGTCAATAATAACATAGTTAATTACTATTTATCATTTTCATCTCTATTTTGGTTTTATTTTAAAAATAAATTTAAAATGCTCAACAGACCATAAGTAATCTTGCAACGTTGCATCCCAAAGTTCCTGACCCCAAGATAAGACATTTTGTAGATGCAATCTTTTCAAGTTGAAGGTCAGGGAGCAGGCGCCAACGCATTAGTCTCAAATTTAAATCAACAGCTGATTCTGCTAGTCTGTTAAAAAAACAACAATGTAAGGATAAGGATTTAGACATAAACATTAGAATAACATAAACTAATTATTAGAACAACATAAACTTAACATTAGAATAACATAGACTAAACATTAGAACAACATAAACTAAACATTAGAACAACATAAACTAAACATTAGAACAACATAAACTAAACATTAGAATAACATTAAGTAAGTACTTTTTCTATTCTGATCAAGTCTCTGGCCACAAAGTTTTGTGTTAAATAAGGAGACAACAATGAAAACAAAACAAATATTCCTAACATTGGAATTGAAATATTCCTTATACAACACAATACAGACATTCACTTGTCAACATCCTAAGCGCCACTTTGCCTTGTTGTTTTTTTTGTTTTTTTTTGAGGATTCAGTTACTCTAGATTCTCTTCTTTTGTTCCCTGATAGTTAGTTCATTTCTACCTTTTCATATTCAAACTTTCAATAAAGCAAATATATTTCTAGGATTGAAATCAAATAAAATATAAAGCTGATGAGCTAATATGTTTTCCCTTCCAAGGCTATCCTTTCATTCTTGTGTTCACTGATCAGACTACCTGACTGGATCCATGGTGTTGCTCAGATTGACCATCCTTGGTCCAAGTTTTTGTCTTTCATTCTTCTCCCAGCCAACACATTCTGGCACATCTGTGATGATAGGAATACATAACTAGCATTAGCTCAGGGAGAAAGCTAACTGTAGCAATAATGAAGGAGCTAATAAAGAATTATAAGGACCAAGTTTGAGATAGCTGAGATGGTTAACATAATATAATGGCAATGATAAAAATAATGATACACAGCTTCAAATAGATAATTAACCAACTCTATACCATACTAGCCAAATACAGCCGCTACCTATTTAATTCCACAAAGGTAAAAAACTGTCGCTTAACACTTGGTCTAAAAACTGCTAAACAGGAATCTATTAATTTAATTATATTAATAGCTAATGAAGTTAAAATCTCGCTAGATATGTTACTCGGGGATGCTTATTTTAGAAAAGCAATGGCAAAATTTTTTTTTAACAAGGTTACAAAGACAGTTTGTGTGGAAACACAAACTTAAAATCGGCCCCCGAAGTGGTCCGCCCAGGCAGGTTTCAATATTTTCAGAAAGAACATCCAAATGAAATTATATCAAAGATAAATGACAGATCTTATGTAGTGCCCCAGCGATCAAGATATACACCTTCTATGCTTTGATCTCTCAACGTTTGCCTTGAAAAGTCGATGTTCTACGCAACTGCCACTTCTCTTTTATGAGTTGGTAACTTAGTAAATAGCCTACTCATATGTTGGAACAAAACAAAACGTGAAACTTTATGCAATTTATAACATTATTAGCGGCCCCCGAAAGGTGAAAAGACGCTATTAGTTTTGTGTGGCCTTTCTGTCCGTCCGTCCGTCCCGTTTAGTGCTCAGAAAGTAAAAGAGAAAATGAAAATCTGACATCACGATAATATAGATCATTCAAAGTTCTGATGCAACGGCTACTTTTTTTTTTCCAAAAGCTCAAAATCTAATTTTTAAAAATATTTTATGCAAGCAGTATTTAAAGAGAAAAAACCTAATTAGTATGCAATATAAATGAAACCTAATTTAAGACAATTAATAATCAAATATATAGCAGCACGTATCACGATCTACTTTGGTCAAACCTATGAGTATTTACTATGTAAGTAATTAACTCATTAAAGAGGTGTGGCAGTTGCCTTGAACATTGGCTTTACAAGGCTAATGTTGAGAGATCAAAGCACGGAAGATGTATATTTTTGACCGCTGGGGCACTAAATAAGATCTGTTGTTTATCTTTGATATAATTTTTTTTTAAATCAACTTTTAGCAGCGACTTTCGTGTACTAGCGTAAAGCCCGGCCATGACATGATTCTAAACAAATTTCTAAAACTTAAAAAAAAAAACACATTTTTGAAAAAAAATGTTTTTTATTGCCAACTTTAGAATGAAAGAAGCATATTTTTGTGCGTTTTAACTGTTTGTTGGTCTGTCCGTCATGGTTAGATAAAAAAAAAACTAAAGGCTTTTGAAAATAATGTTTAAACTTTACTGTTCATTCAGAAATATTGCGATAGTTTCAAATATCTATAATAGATTGTTCCGGATGTTTATGTCTAGATCTACATTGAAATGTTATATTAAACTAAAACTAATATTCTATTTTTAAATTTAATAGTGCATTCATTCTATTGATTATCTGGGCTTTTTATTTTAATTTTGCCTAAATTTTATCTAAATTACATCCAAATTATTAATAATAATAATTAATAAGATATATATTAAGAGTGCTAAATCAGAAGTTTAGTTTATGTACATCTACATCTCTACAGATCAATGCTGAAAGATTATTTAAAATCGCTCGTGTGACATGTTGTATATATCAGGCTATTAGTTTGGAACCAGTAAGCATGCTGAACTGATTATTTCGACGCTCCCGGGTTATGTGTCTGTTTGTTTTACATGTTTCGATTGTTTCTTTAGAGTTAAAGATAGTTTACTTCCTATTTCAAACCTTCCACAGGAGGGGATGGGAGCATACAGTAATTGAGCCAGGGACCAACGATAAATCCGAACTACAGTCTAGTGCGGAAACATCAAGATAAGGCAGGTTTATACCCTGCTCGCCATCCTCCGTCGTCCAGCGAGAAGTTAATTATTTTCAACTTTGAAGGAACATCCGAAACATATAGCGAATAGGCGGATCTGACAGGGATCCGACTCCGACGGGGGACGCCTCTGAGTTTGTGCATCACATATACTCTTTTTGTAATCTTGTTAATTGTCTTAAATTAGGTCTCATTTATATTGCATACTAATTAGGTTTTTTCTCTTTAAATACTGCTTGCATAAAACATTTTTAAAAATTAGATTTTGAGCTTTTAGAAAAAAAAAAGTAGCCGTTGCATCAGAACTTTGAATGATCTATATTATCGTGATGTCAGATTTTCATTTTCTCTTCTACTTTCTGAGCACTAAACGGGACGGGCGGACGGACAGACAGACAGGCCACACAAAACTAATAGCGTCTTTTCCCCTTTGGGGGGGGGGGGCGCTTAAAATAAGTTATGCGATGAGATTTCCATTTCAGCAATATCTCTAAATCATAGCTTTGGGTCGCTATGTCTAGATGTAGATTATTAATTATTTAAGGCCTTAAACGATCCAAAAGGAGATAGAAAATGTAAATGATGAAAAAGAAACCTTTGTGAGACTAGATCTAGATGTGAGTATGCATTATACTATAAAATTGACTTCAAGCCTTGGTCCCAAATCAAGCTGATTTTAAAATTGAAGGTTGAACACTTTTTTTATGTGTGCACACTAAAGATTTTATAAATAAAACACAACTGTTATATAGAGTAATTAATTCTGATTATTTTGCAGTCAGGTTCATTATACTATCTTTGGAAATGGATTTTTGTGTGTGATCCCTCTTATACTTCTGTTGGAGCTACCTCCCTTTGTCTAGAATTTCAGATGTCCAATATTTAGACTGGGCTGGAATTGAATGGGTTAATACTAAGTAATGGTATGAGTTCTTTATAAGTGCGAACTAACCTGCTATATTCTTATTCAGAACAGGAATGTCTACTGTCAATAAAACACTTTTACCAAAATGTTTAACACCATCATGAGTTCTGTTTCTTACACAAAGTACTTTGATACTTTTAACAACACCTGTACTATAATCAAAGAAAAGAAGTAAATGTTCTGTAGAAAATAGCATTTAAATAAATGAAAGAGCTTACAATATTATTAGAAATAAATATGTTTAATAAGGAATTCTATTATACACTTTTTGTATGATATAAGAAATGGAAGCAGTAATGAGTGATTTTAATAATTATAAGAGTTGCATTGTGAATGGGCCATTATAAATAATTTTAATAAATTGAAAGCAATAGGTGTACTTTTTTCACGATAATGGTTTCTCAATAAACAAATGTAATAAATGTAAAAAAAAAAATCCAAGACTATTGTAAAAAAAAAAAAAAAAAAAAAAAAATAACATTTCAAGTTAAAAAATATTTGAACACAATTTCATAGGCGGTTTTAATGTTGTTTTTTTAAATTTAAGTTTATGCATAAGATTGATAGCACTGTTTAACTGGCTTCATAAATTACTGTAAATATTAGAATTTCCAATTTCTGCAACAAATTACTGAAAGGCTATAATGTAAATATTTTTTTAAACACAAAAACCTTACTATCTAAAAGTTAGGAATGAAATCAAGTTTCTGACTGGCCAGCCAGGATAACTGTCAAGTGAGCTTGGATCACACACACCTACCATGACCTAAAATAGTTATTAGATAAAACAAGATAAAATTGAACAGCCATAATATTCATCTAAAGACATTCATATGTATTCATTTTTGGTACATAAACAGATTTTTTTTTATATGAAACAAAAGATAATTGGAGATGGTCCAACTAGGGAATGAATATAATGTCTAAAAGATATTTTTAAAAATATTAACTGCATCACAATCAAAGTTGTTTTTTTTTACAAAGCGGTGGCTGAGTGGTAAAGTGCTTGGCATCTGAAGTGGGGGTCTTAGGTTCAAATCCTGGAGAAGGCTGCGATTTTAAATTTCAGGGTGCCTTTGAGTCTGCCCAGCTCAAATGGGTACCTGACAATAGTTGGGGAAAGGTAAAGGCGGTTGGTTGTTGTGCTGGCCACATAATACCTTATTAACTATGGGCCACAAAAACAGATGACCATTACCATATAGATAGCAAGACCTGAAAGGAGAACGTTTTCTTTCTTTTTAAGCTCACTCTATCTATCTGTCTGATAAAAATGTATTTCTCCAACATTCAACTAGGATCCAGCTGAAAATTTGGTCAATTATTTCTTTTACCTGACAATAAAAAATAAAAATAGTTAATTAACTATTGGTAATTAATTATTTTGTTTGGTATCTCGAAGGGAAAGAACTTTTAATTGATTGAAGAGGTGGTATACACTGAATTTGTCCCCTTTATAGGTCACCGCTTGAAAGTTTGGCACACAGCTCAAACATTGGGTAACTATAAAATCTTCTTTTTTAAAATGATCTTCACTACCAGAGGGGTTAGACTGTCTGCTTGAGCAATGAATTAGAATTCAGGTCATTTACCCCTTTTTTTAAAAATAAAAATAACACTTTTAAAAAGTGATTACTGTAAAATTCACACAGATTTCCTTTTCATTCTCCACCCTACCCTATTTTCCAAACTGGTCTAGACAAGTGATAGGATCATAGCGTATTGAGAAAGCTTAAAGCATGAAATAGCGATAAACACAAACAATTAGTAACATTTTTCTAATTACATCGATTTATTGTCTAGATCTATTACAAATTTAATTACTGGACTGATTCAAACTAATACAATCAGACTTTGTATAAGCTTTTTTTAATGTTTTTTTTTTGTTTTATAATTAATCTCTCCTTTTTCATAACCTAGTTTTCCTAGCATTTAACAATACTCTTTAGTTTTATGGCATTGTTGAATATTTCTTTGTAAAAAAATATTGTTACTACATTAACTTGAGCACATTACCAAGATCAATAAAATGATCAATAAAATGATGCCATGTTGGGTACAAAAACAGTTTCTGGCTAGATGAGAGTAGTGGGGATTGAAAGAAAAAGGTACAGTAATTTTGTCTTATTTGATTCTAAATTACTTTGCCAAATACATGAGGAAATTTGTTTCTCAATAGGAAACAAAACATGTAAAGAAAAAAAAAACAACAAAAGAGTTTTTAAAAATATAAATAAAAATGATCAAAAATTAACCACTAAGAAACTGTTATCATCATAAAGTTAATGTACAGACATTGTGGCAGAAATTATAGGTTCTTTGACGTCTAAGATAGTGCACACTATACTTCTAGAGCATGATAAGCAGTTATATAATTAAATATCACAACTTGTTAAAAATATTTTAAATAGTTATTAAGCTTACATTTTTGGGGGATATTAAAACTTTGTCTAATTGAGCAAATTCAATGAATGTGAAGCTGTCCCCATCCTCTTGTATCAGGAAACAAGTGGCGTAGTTAGGTCTGTCAGTTTGGAAGGAATGGTATGCTGATATGAGAGAGGTTAACTGAAATACAAGTATTTTTTTTCTATCTCCTGTATCAACAATATTTTCAGATTCACATAATATAAAACAATATCATAATTTAACAATTGCGTCTAAAAAGAAATAATAGTTAAAATTTAGAAATTAAAAAAGTCTCAGATCAGAAGTGATACGGTGATGTGCATTTTCTAGGGATGCTTTTGAGTTTTTTATTTTAAGGTGAAAGTGTGTATGTCTGTGTGTATTTCATGTGGTGATTGAAGGATAATAAATGTCATTAAAGGATTTTCCTATTATTTGAAAGCATGAAAACCTGGATTTGGAAAATGGAAGTGTGGAGAGAAATGTGTGTCATCTAAAAAAAACTGTCATCTACAATAAAAACAGTAGTGTATGGTTATTACCTTGCAATGGTATAGCAAGAGATTTGGGGGTCTCCCTGAAGTTTGACATTCAACATCTCATGAGATAGTGTACTTAATAAATATATAAGTCTAATGTGTGGACTACATGCAACTTGGTCTCTAATTTACATAACAATATAATTAGCAAGATAACAAAGGCATTGGGTCCCCCTTCAAGCAGGGGCCTGGGGGGAGGGGGTAAATTTTTACCCACCTCTCCCCATACTAGTTATGCCACTGTTACATTGAAAAAAAGGCCAGTAGACTAAGAATATAAGCAAACAAGCAAATTAAAAATGTGGTATGCCAATTAGAAGAAGAAAAAAAAAATCTAATTTATATTTTTTTATTACAAAGGAAAAACTAGTTTGCTCAGAAATTTAGTGTAATATTCTTTCCTTCCTTATTTTTTTTTAAAATTTGACTGACTTACTTTTTCAGGTGAATAAATATTCTCTAACACAGCAGGTTCTTCTGTCAGAGTTGATCTCTCTGGAAATTTCAGGGCTGGGAAGGCAAACCAGTAGTAAAAGTGATATTTCTTTAAGTCCTGCAACAAATTGCAAGCAATATGAAATGATCCACTTAATAGACTATTTAAACTTAAATGACAAAAAAACAATTTTAGTGTCTTTCCGCTGCCTATGTTTGTCAAACCTTGCGGGCTAAGAATATGCAGGTAACTTAACTGCACTTGTATGTATTGATCAATTTAAATACATTGCTAGCATTTGGATGCTAGTCTGAGAAATGAATGTCATTCTAGAATTACAAGGAAACTACCAAGAGAGAAAAAAAAAAACTTACAGCAAATGTAAGTAGGAGAAATCTACATAGTTTTTCTGGTTCTTGTAAAAACACTCCACTCTGAAAATCTTTCCACAGCTGTAATAATTATTAAATACTTAGTATACAAACCAATGTTCACAAGATACAAATCATGCATGTTACTGATAGAAAGTTTAGTTTCTAAACACTTACCTCCTTCCCAGCATTTGCAAGCAACAGTTTCTTGTCTTTTTCTTTAAAACTTTCAAGAGTGTTTGTGTTGTGAAGTATTCCATAAGCAGGCAAGCTCTGTGAGGGAGGATTAAACTGACTTGGAAGAAAATGGTGGTTAGTATTCTTTTTGCAAAGCTTATATAAATTCTTTGTCTGGTCAAAAGTTTGTACATGTTATTTCTTCCACACCCAATCTCAAATCAAGTTGAAATTTTGCACAATTAATTTTTTTACCTAACAAAACAAGAATCAGTTTTTAAAAATTGACCAATCAGTTAATTAACTATTGGTAATAAAATATTTTGTTTTATATCAAACAAGGGAAAGAAATAGTATTTGACATGTGGTGGTATATGTTAAATTAGTCCCTTAAGCTCTTGATTTAGTGCAATTTTTTTAAAAATACATTTAAAAAACGATCATGGTAACATTTAATGAGATATTCCTTCTCCCCCCTCCCCCCTTCAACTGGTCAAGACAAGTGGTAGGATTATAGCGCATCAAGAAAGCTACAAGCATGAAATTCACTAAATAAAAACAATTGATAACGATATTTAAAATTGCACAGATGTATTACAGTTTGTCTAGATCTATTACAAATAACTGATCCAATCTAATTGATACAATTACACTTAATATAAGCTTTGAATTTATTTTTTTTTTTATTTTATGTTTTATTGGTTTTGAAATGACAGCAAGGATACCCCCTTCCCCCCACTAGTCCAAAAGTGATTGGACCATAGCACACCGAGCATGCTAAATGCATGAAATATATTTTTTTAAAAAGCCATATTTTTTTTGTAAAAATATAAAATATTTAAAATCACACCAATTTATTATTGCTTTTTCAAGATGCATTATAAATCAATAGCATGATTGAGTTAAAATAATTGATACAATTGCGCTTAATAAAAGATTTTTTTCTTTTTTTTTTTTAAAGTTTTTTTTTCTTAACTTGTTTTTTTTCTGTGAACATTAGTTTTCCTATTCAAAGTAATAGGATTTCCTCTATATAAGAGAGGCTAAGTGATTTATAAGCACTCTGATTTAAAACTAAGGACCTTGAGTTCTAACTCCACTGAAGGCCATAGTAATTAGTAGAGGATGTTAGTGCTGAGTACACTTTAGTTACAGAACAATAAAATGGTGAGTCTTTGTGCTGGACACATGTCATCTCCATTTAAGGCTCTATCAAGAATAGGTCAACTTTTGGCCATTCTGACTTTATTTACATGCATGCATTGATAAATTCATGACAAATTTACATACCTGTTAAAAGCTAAGTAGTCCAAATTCAATTGTGGTGGCAACCCTGGTGCATTTCCTACAATAAGTTGAAAACAAATACATTTGAAAGCTATTTAGCTTAACAAACATTCCCTTTTAATGACAATAGTTGATATAATAAAAAAAATCACTTGAACTGCTATGCATATTTAATAACATTAATAATTTAAGATCCTTCTCTACTATTTTGTTTGTTGTTTTTGTTTTACATGTTTCGGAAATTCCTTCAGAGTTGAAGATAGTTATTTCCTAGTCCAAACCTCCCGCAGGACGACGGGGGATGGGAGCGGGCAGGGTTTGAACCCAGGACCATTGGTAAATCGATACGACAGTCCAGCGTGCAAACCGCTCGACCAGGCAGCCATCCATCATTACCATAGTATCATAGACAACTAGCCTGTACACTGTTTGGACAATTCTACAATACATTATTTTGTTACAAAACAATAATTATAATAAAAAGGCTTGTCTTTAAGTCCTAAGATTAGTGAGAAATGCAGTATTTCCCGTGGATGCGCAGCCCTGCTGTGACCTACATATTTAGCCACATCCAAGGCAAGCATAACCATTGTGGTCGATTTAGTTTTATGCAGTATTTCATGTGGCTATGCAGCCCCAGCTGTTAGCTACTTATTTTGTCTGGAAGACTGGTGGTTGATTTAATGACTCAATTCCACATCTATGTCTGTCCTCTGCAGATGATTTTCTTTTGGTTTCAGATGAGTATCTTGCTGTGTTTATAAGCTGTCTTGCTATGAGCCACCTGCAGCCAGATGCTCTCTTCTATGTCAGTTAAAGCAAGTTGTTGCTTAAACTGGTTTTTAAAGCATTTCTGTGATCATTTCTGAAAAATCATTATGAAAACTGTTGGGGAGAGGATTCCTCCTTGGGGAATGCCTTTTTTTTTTATACCAACTGTGTGACTTCTTTGCCCTTGCATGCAAACTAAAGCTTATTCCTTTATACAGATGTACATTTTGAGCTTTTTCCTTTATCAAGATGTACATTTTGAGGGATATGTGATAGTGGATTAGCTTGAGTTATAGACCTTGTTCCCAGACTTTGTCAAATGCTTTTTCCAAGTCGACCCACACAATCCTTGTTGGTTCCTTTTCTTAAAAGCATCCTCTATTTCTTGTGTAATGGAGGCAATTTGATCTAAAAATCTTCCTTTACTAAAGCCAGCCTGGGCTTCAGTGAGTAGGTTATTTGACTAAAGGATTCAGAAAAATAAAGGGGGCGGGGGCATTTTTAAATTTTGCATGTAGGCGGCCAAAAACCCTACAACTGAGAGTGTGAAAAGTCTGTCTTGTCAAAAAGAAATAGATAAAAAAAAGATAATTGAAGATAATAACATTTTCTAAAACAATAGCTATGAAGTGTTCATTAGTGCACTGAGAGTGTTCATTAAGTTACAAAGCAGAGAATGGTGTTAGTTAATAATAGTTAATATCACTCTATCACTATCAGCGCTTGAACTCATTAACCTCAGTCCTTATCCTCTTCGACATCATATTAATAATATTATATTTTATTGTAACTATGCATAGCGAAACAATTAAACATATTTATTATTATTGACAAATGGATGATGCGTTCATAGATGCTTGCAGTTGTTTCCTAGGACAAACCAGGCATTAGGACATGATTCATGATAATCATTGATAATGATAAATGATTGATTAGGAGCTGTAAAAATTAAAAAGTTAAAATTGGGGCTTAACACTAAAGTTGAGCTTAACCTGTTCCGACTATTCCTTAATATGGACGTCTAGATCTTAATATAAATAAATCTTATAGATCTAGATACCCTCTAATAAATTATAGATACCATCAGAGAAGAAGCCGTGAATAAGCCTTTCACTGTCATCTAATCCATATTCATTCAGCTTTTTTTCGGTCAACTTGTGCCAAAATCCAGGATCAACAACACTACTAAATGGTGCAAATTGAATGTGTGCCATCGTTTCCCTGAGATACTAGATCTAGATCTAGATTTAGAGTTTATGATATTATCCAAATATAGATCTAGATTTTTTTATATTTTACAGTGATACGAAAGTAATGTTAGAATCAGTCTAGATTGCTAAAATCTTTAAATTTTGTTCATTGCAAAGTCCTCCTTTCGTTTTCCCAATTTGTTTTGATCATGTGATTAATATTATTTCCGCTTTGGTGCTGTTGCTAATTGGACTTTTTTTTAAAAGATTCGTCATCAATAGCAGAAAGCTCGGGACAAAAAATCTTGATAAACTTTAAAAACTAGACTTATCATATCGTTGAGGAAATATGACAGTCAATAATAGGATGATATATAATCTTAATCGAATTTCCAATAAGTGAATTAGATATTAATATTTGCTTACGAGTAGGACGAGTAGGGTTAATTTGCATAAATTGCGAAGATGATAAATCTGTGAGTCTAGTAGGCTCCTAGCTGATTTTTTAAAAAATCAGATCTAGAATACTAAATTCATAGCATTTTTGTACTTTTTTGTCCTTTTTTAAATTCTGTCTTCTTTTAGGCGTGCCTGTGTTCAGAGACATTGTGAGCAAAACCATGGTGCAGGGCAGATACTTTATATTGGTACTTGGTACCCTTCCATTTCCCATGAACATCACATCGAAATATAGACTGTAGTCACCCACCTGAGGCTGGAGAATCGTGAGCTCCTTGCCCCCCAAATACTCCTCAGCATGTTTCTGAAATCCTAACTAAACTTTCACACATCCCTTAGCCTTCTTATCTCACCTTATTTCATAAAATTGTAAAATACAGACCATTGGGGCACCATTCAAGACTTGTCACCTGTCTTTCTCCATTCCTCTCCGTCTTTTGCCTTAAATAGAATGTATAGAATCTCTTTCAACGGCTAGGCTATTATAAAAAAATAATTTGTAAGATATTTGTTTATCTAATTGTATTAGATTTACGGTTCATTTAATTTCATTGACGGATAATTTGCAATATATATTATTATTTTGGTGGGAAAAGACGAGTGACTTAATATACAAATGTATAGACATACAATTAGGCTATTTAATTATGTTTCAGTTCGTACTAAACTTCAGTTTTATTAACAGATCTAGAAATATAAATTATATTATGACGCTAGTCTCATTTTTTCTTTTAGTGGAATGTATAAAGAACATGTGCTTTATACTTTTTAGAGTTTATTATTATAATGGAGCTTAATAATGTGGAGAAAAAAAAAAGATTAAATTTAAGCTTTCACTCCTAGTTGTCAGTATATTTTTTTCTTTCTTTTTTTTTATAAGTTGACACACCGCCCTCTCCTCCCCCATTTTCTACGTCACAAAATGGCGAAATACCTGGTTATCAAACTATTTTCAAATGTTTTTTACTGTTTACAATCACTGATGCATCATGTGGACTATTAGTTTTTTAAATATTCGTATTTGGATAGCTAAACTGCTATAAAATCTAGATCTACATTTTTTTTGCATTTACTAACACATTATAAGGTTTGTTTTGTAAGTTGTGTCCTTTTGAATTGCCGTTGCTAATAGACGCTAACCGCATTTTCCATTATCATTATAAGATTATTCATTATCTTATCTTTTTTTTAAAGCCATTAAAGGGGTAACTTCAGTTTTTATCATTTGCAAATTGCAGTTATTTGTGACCGTGTTGGCTTTGCGATTAGGAATTTAATGTTTATGCATAATTCGGGTTTCTTTTTAAAAAAAATAATGACATGTAATTGTAACTTGTTAATAATTTAATATGATGATGATCATGATGATTTATGATGAAATTACCCTTATTGAATGTCAGAATGTTTAATTACATTTATTAGAAATAGACTTTAATTAGCCCAATAATAGTAAATAATACTAGATCTATATCAAGATTACTAGATATATTTTAGATCTAGAATTTCTAGCTCAAGCAAGGACTATAAATTATCTTTTTCTTCTGTAAGTTTTGGGGTTTCAAAATGATTTTATAATTTTACAAAACTAATCATTACCAGATTTAGAGACTATAAATTATAATAATAATAGAGTTGAAATAGAGAGTAAAGTTAGTACTAGATCTATAACTATACTATAGATTATAGTAACTATAGATTATAGTAGTATAGACTGCATTACTGTATATAGAAAGAGTCTAAATTACGAGATTTAGCTGCGAACTACTACTTCTAGATAACTAGATTCTAATGTAGATCTCAAATCTGTAGGTCTAGCACTCTATGTCAAGTTACTAGATCAATTTCTAGACTAGAGTCAATATGCTACATACTACAATCCTCACCCTTAGATAAGATGTTCATCTAGTAAAGCTATCCTTTTTAAAACATTCTATTTAATTTTAACTTGTTAGTAGTTTTTAAAAATCTACATCTAGATTCTAGATTAGTATAAGAATAACTTCAATTAGAGTGTGCGGAATGCACAAAACATTAATAATAGACTTGAATTTGTTTGTTTTATTGGAGGGCAGGGTTCGAATTTGGGAACTTTGTTAACTATAGTACATATATGTACATATCACATGACCAGGCTCACTGAATAACAATAATAAGGCTTAAAGTTTAAGAAATAATTTCACATGAACTGTGACATACATATTTTGCCAAAACTAACACAAACAAGGCTAATATCTGTCTGGCTAGATATCAGCAGTTCTCTTTTCACCATTGTCACCTGTATTCAGTGGTTGCTTTACTTTTTGTCTCAAAATGTGTCTCATTTGCAAGCCACTTGCTGATATTTTTTCTCAGCTGGTCCTTAAAAGCAGTGCTTTTTTTTATGATGGTATGCATGTACCAGCACCTTTTTCAATGTGGTGAAAAAAATTATTACTTTTCTTGTATTTTAATGTTTATTATTAATTTACTAGTAGTTAAGTTAGGAAATCCATGACTGAGTGCCGGTACCTTTTTTTTTTTTTTATTACAAAAAAAGCACTGCTTAAAAGTATTCACTTTCAACTACTCAACTCAAGCCTGTTAAACCATCGTGTCATTATCATTACATGGTCTTTTGTCCATCTTTCTTTTGCCTTGAATAGAATCTCTTTCAATGACAGGCCCATCCATCCTTTGATGTGTTCTCTGTCTGCCCATCCATTCTTTGATGTGTTCTCTGTCTGCCTCATTCTTTTTTTCTTGGTACTGTTTCCTGAAGGAAAGTTTTTGTGAGCCCTCTGGACCTTTTGATATGGCCAAAAAGTTTTAGTTTTTAGTTCGAACAGTGGTCAGCTGGTCATCATGGGGCCCAATAGCCATTGTGATCCTGTTTCGAATCTCTGTATTTGTGATGCAGTTGATACCTAGAATCCTTCAATAGCACATCAGTTCAATTGGTGGGATCCTCCTTTCTAGTCCTGCAATGTCTAAGATTTACAATCATACATCAGTCTGATTTTAGGGCTATGGCTTTGTCTTTCCAGATTGTTTTGAGCTTTGCAAGTGCTGCTGTGGATGCAATCTTTGCCAGTGTAGTCCATGTTTGGTTCCGTCATCTGAGATTATAGCTCTTAAGTTTTATACACTTGCCGTGGAAAAATCTTTTTAGCCATTCTTAAGCTCACTAATAAAAAAGGTTGCTTTTACTATACAGTCATTCCCAGCGCATTTGTCTGACACAAAGCAAAGACTTTCATTGTCCGACCAGCATTAACTAGAACATTGTTATTTGTAGTGCATTCTATGCCCATGATGTTGTATATTAAACCAACACATTAAAAAACACTATGTTTGTCTGTATAACTACTAATTTTACTCTTCTATTGGTCCTTCATATATGACTACTATACTTTCAGTATTATCCCCTCTTCTGTCAACTAACCACATCACCTTGATTTGTTTGTTTTACATGTTTTGAGTGTTCTTTCAGAATTGAAGATTATAACATCATGGTCCAAACCTTCCTCATCCTTGACTATTGAACATGAACAGGCAACCATCTTTCATCAGCTCATTCATTAAACATGAGAATTTTTGTAGGTTGTACATTTGCTATCACAAATAGAGTGACATTCACACTCAAAAGCATGGAAAAAATTAAGTTTTACAATAAAATAAAGTTCATTTAATTGGAAGGAAATATAGCATTTTATTTATTGATTGTGCACAAGTGAAGAGCAATGCTTATGACTAACCAAATTATAAAGTTCCAGTTGCTAAAAATAAAAAATTTTATTAATATATTTCCTGACTTTGCTCATTTTTACAGATAACGTAAAAGTTAGATAAATAAATAACAGTTGAATAAATGACAAGCTAGTAGTCTATGCAATAACCTGAACTCAATTACT
The DNA here is from genome assembly GCA_021533235.1 of Biomphalaria straminea. Lineage (NCBI taxonomy): Eukaryota > Metazoa > Mollusca > Gastropoda > Planorbidae > Biomphalaria > Biomphalaria straminea. The sequence goes on along the minus strand of JADKLZ010000687.1, from coordinate 28,069,116 downwards.
TAAACTAAAAAAACAACTCAATTTATGCTATTAAAAATTATAGAAAGCAGTGATTATGAATATTTATTATATAAATGCCTTAAAAGTGACTTAAAAGACTCTATTGACTTTTAACATTAGCCAGTGTCCATAAAGACAACACAATTTTTTTCTTAAATAATAGCTTACAGTGCGTACTCATAGCTCAGTTGAGTTAGTTGAACTTTTCTATGCTACATTTTCATCACAACCTTTAAGATAACAATAAATCTGGTGTCTCTTTTCCCCTTAACTCTAATAGCCATTTGGTATTTAATTTAATCAGCTTGTCTGGATTTTTCATCTATTGAGATATTTGAAATAGTGTGTAGTGTTTTTTTATGCTTAGTTATGCAGACACAATTTTTTTAAAATGAAAATTGCAAAATCTCTTGTCACGTTCAAAGTCACTGACATTCATATAATTTTTGAAAGTGCTTTTCTTTTTAAAACATCTTGTCAGTTATTTGATTCTAAAACAATTTCTAATTACTTGTTTCAGTGACATAGTTTTGAATTGATCTGATAGAACACATGCAAAAATGCTTTAGTGAAATCCTTCACAACTTAACAAGAACACCATGTTTAAAGCAGGCATTTTGGTGGTAAAAGTAATCCATCAAAATTAAGTACATTTGTTCACCCTGCGGCATCATGGGGAATCTGCCCTGTCATCTTAAGGACAAAGATGACGCCTGGAAGCAGCAGAATATTGAGATGGTGGAGAATCCCGCCTACAAATTTGCCAACCTGGCAAAAGGTGGATCCCTTATTGATGCATACAACGAGCATGGCATACAAAAAGTGCAAGAAATTGCCCGTGAGGAAATGTCCAAGTTCTTCTATCACAGAGATGGCAAAAAGCATACAATTTCTATTGAAGAGTTATCTCTTTGGCAGAAACGATACAAAAGACGTGTTGCGGTAGGTAGCTTAAAAAAAATTTCTAACCCTTATCAGGATTTATTGGATCTATTTTTTTAATTTGCCTTTTAATTTTACATTCACATCTAATAAAAATTAAATTGAAAACTTGCTTTTGTGTATTTTATGAAAAATATTTTTTTAATTATTAGTTACAAGAAAAAGGAAAGCTTTAAATATTTTTTATTTTATTTAATGTTTTCAAATTGTAAATCTTTTAAGCACAATGGCATTATATGTCCTTAAATAAAAATTGATTAAGTTAAATATTACACCCAGGTCTCAGGTTAGATTAATTTTTTTTTCTTTAAAATGTGTTTGTATTCATTACTAGATATTATTTAAATGGTTACATAATAATTTTGTTTTGGTCTCTAGGGACAAAATCAAGACCTGATTTCTGATGAAGAACTTTCAGAAGAGGAATTAGAGGAACATTATTTTAATAAGGTGTACCCCCATGATGCTTGTTGGGATCTCAACAAAAGGGGAGGTGTTGGAGAGACCCCATTCCATCTTCTGTACTTGAATGACTCCCCTGTTCACTTTGAAGTGGCTAAAATTGTGCTACAGATGTATCCGAACCTTGCTTTAGATGTCTATGAAGGTGAAGAATATTACGGTAAGTCTTTCCTTAGTATCTGTTTTGCAACCACTTGTTGGAAAAAGACTATTGTGTTTTTTATTTAATTTGTTTTTACATTTATTAAACCAGTATATTTTGTTTGTAAGGGTTTCTTTCCAAAAGTACATTTTTTAATTAATTTGATGTCAAAAAGTCTAAAACTAAAAACATATTTGAAAATCTGATTTCCTATCAGCCTTTATCAAGCTCAAAATAGGAGATTAAGTTACTTTTGGTCCTCTGAAAGCATACCCTTTTGTTTTTTTTTTAAATTAAGAATGCCTATTTTAAAACAAAGTGAATAATGCAGAAACTGTTAAGTATGGTCTAAAAATCTCAATAACATATAATATGCTATGGTAAATCTATTGTTATAAAATATTTAGCAAATTTCCTTGCAAAGTTACAAAGTTTAAAAAATGATAATAATTTAAATAGTATTTAATTATAGTCATTTGAGGGACACTTCTGTGAATGTGATTTAGTTGTGACAAAAAAGGCCACAAACAAGCTTTTGCAACACTAACTTCCCTAGTCAATTTTTTGTTATTAATATTACTTATTGTATTTTTTTTCATAATGCATGTACATATTTGTAGAAATCTCTAAGCACGTTTTTTTTCCCAATCCTTTAATTATTACTAAATCTCTAAACTTCACTCTTTTCAAAATCCTTTACTTATTCATGAATATGTGAATTATATACCACATGTATATGAAAAAAAAAAAAGAGTCATTCAACAAGGCTTTGTAAATTACTTGTTTTTCTTATTCTTTCAAAATTTTCAAAAGCATTATGTGTTGCTAAACAAAAGAAAACACCAAATGACTGTAAAACTATTCATTGTGGTAATGTAGGCCTACTTATTCTGAATGGGAAACTGAACTTTACTTACTACCATAACAGAAAATAAATTTAAAAAAAAAACTTGCCATAAACAGAATTGGTTAAAGTAATTACGTTTACAAAGAATATGATAAAAAAAAGTTCCCATTTCAGACCATGGAATCTATATGTCATCTTTTTCTTTGGCCAATGGTTAATGAGCAGGGCACTAGCTCTCTTAAGTTCTATAGCCATCTTCATTTGTTTGATTCCTTTTACTCAAAGTGTGCTCTGAATGTACAGTAATTTTCAGTGATAGCCAATGAACAAGACACACAATTCATAATTACCAATAATGTGACAGCTCATCGAGAAAGAACGGTTTATTAAATTAGACAAAGAAACAATCACAATTAAAAAAAAATTCTTTAAAAAAAAAAAAAAAAAAAAAAAAAAAGAAAATCTACGGGGGAAAAGCACTTCATTTACAACTATAACTCTCCATAATGCAGAAGCTATTTACCTTGTTCAATATCAAACAAAATGATTAATTACCAGTTTTTAATTGACTGATTGGTTAATTTTTTAGTATTGATTCATGTCTTGTCTATGCCAATGTATAATTGTGCCAAGTTTCAACTTGCTCCGAAATTGGGAAATCGGTGTTTGTTTAATGTCTGCTCTATTTGCGCAGTTGGTTCAGTGCTTGTGGTGAGTTATTATATAAAACACTTGATTTTACAGGAAACCATCTACTCTATAAGTCTGTGTACACTAGAAACTACTAGTGTGTGTGTGTGTGTGTGTGTGAGGTCCGGGGTCACTCTGACACACATGTTTCAGTGTCAAGTGTCCCGAGTGTGTGGCAGTGCTACTTAACTATTAAGCAACAGGCTTTTTGTTTCGCCTTTTCTCCCATACATTGTCCCACGATAAGTCACATCCCTCTGATTAGGGCACTTTTGTCTTGCTGTCAAAGCCTCTCAGGATAGGACCATCTCTCTCTCTGTCTCTCTCTCTCTCTCTCTCTCTCTCTCTCCATTGATAGGTTTAGCACATGTGTACGTGAAAGTGAAGACTAATGAGAACGGATTGCTAGCTAATGAGAACGGGTTGCTAGCTAATAAGAACGGGTTGCTATCGAATGAGAACGGGTTGCTATCGAATGAGAACGGGTTGCTATCGAATGAGAACGGGTTGCTATCTAATGAGAACGGGTTGCTATCTAATGAGAACGGGTTGCTATCGAATGAGAACGGGTTGCTATCGGATGAAAACGAGTTGCTAGCTAATGAGAACGGGTTGCTATCGAATGAGAACGAGTTGCTAGCTAATGAGAACGAGTTACTATTTAAATAGGTTACTTAAACCTCCTAATCACCGTAGCTACAAAACCGCATTCAATGTAAATCCTATGCGTTTTTTATTTTATTGTGTGTGTGTGTGAGGGGGGGGTAATATGAGGCAGGCGAAAAGCCCGTTACTTCACATATAGTTGATTTATGTTACTCATATATTGGATTTGTCTGTTCCTTGAAGTCACTAGATCACGTAGATCTATAGTGTGTCACAGTGACATTGAAAGTATTGGAACAGAATGTTTCAAAAGTTCAATAAAACAATCTTATTCCTTTTTTGGGGGGTCAAACTTGAACTTTATTGAGGCGTAGTGATGGGGTGGGGTGGCAACGGAAGTACAATTCCCCGGGCGCCACGCTCAGGGTTGTGGGGCGCTACACGCAGAGAGGCCCCTAAATATGTTCATGATTAATGGTGGGGGGTCGCCAATAAAGTATCTTGCCCCGGGCGCACGTTTTGCTTACTACGCCTGTGAATGGCGAGATTAAGTCTGATGCATCTTAGTTTGACGTTTGGCTTGCTATCAGTGTATCCGTTAACTCGTTGCTCCACAATCAACACTCACAGCTTCATGCCAACACGAGTATGAAACACATGTATTACATGTAATGATTCCACATTCTTTGAGTGATACATTTAACGTATCGTTAAATCTATTGTATTGACCGCCTCATTAGCTGTCCCGTATAATATTCAAAGTAATATCGTACAAGTAGCAATGCTTAACATGAATTATACAAATTGCTAAAGATAAAGAATTCTTATATTTTTGAAAGTATCTCTGCCCATCAAAGCCATTATAGACCTCATGAAGTTGATAAACAAGAGCGCATTTACCTGGGGGAGGGGGGGATGATTGGAAATAAAACTTCCTCCTTTATCTGTATAGTTCTCAAATAATGTTCCATTTTTTGTATTGTTTAACTTTCAAACAAGTAAAAGACAAAGCAATATTGCGAATGTCTTGTTACAAAAGCCGCACGCCCATTGCTGCTCGGCAGACGACATCGTTTAAACTGTTGCCGCTTACCAAACAATACCTCCGTTTGTTTGCACCGCTGTGTGCAACGGCCTATTGCGTGTCGGTTCCATTGAACTAATCTTGTGCGAAGAATGTCTAGAAACCCGCTTGGCCTATCGATCCCATTTCTTTTTATTTTTTCCCCCTTCAAATTTGCCTACTCAGCCCGTCCCATCTCCGGAGTGTTGATGTCGCGTGAGTTCGTTTATCTCCCTCGATACTGCATTTCAACCTGTCCTTGGGAGGGGGGGGGAGCTTCACGCTTGACTGACTTTCTTTATAATGAGACATGAATTTTTGAAACCCTAACAAATGAAGATTTAACAGCTTCTCCTAAATTTCGTAAATGTTTTAACTTGTCTTACATTTCCACGTAGTCCAGAGATCTAGTTCAGAGATTTAGTTCGTGATCAGTTTGTAGAGAACAGAATGCGTGATGAACGGTGCCGCTTTGTAAAATATCTCTATTTAAGTTATAATTACATATTCAAGACCTTCTTAGATCTATACGCTATTGGTGGTGTTTTTTTTTTTTAATTTCATTTTCCGGTAATTATATATCATATATGCTATAAAACAACATGCTGCATCAGAGGCGGTCTTAGGGGGTGGCTAGAGGTGCATCTGCCCCAGACCCCGCGCCAGAGGGTCCTCCGCCAAAGCAGAAACTATTTTCCCATGCAAAATGTTTCTGAATCTCGTGTCCGTACGACTAGAAAGCTGCTTTGTGTGGAAACTTGTTTGTTTGTTTGTTTGTGCTAGCTGTTCGGAGCTAAAAACCAACGAATTCCATCGTTAATCCATATCACAATTGTAACATAGTAGCTACCAGTATAGAATCTAGATTAAATTCATAACAGCAGTAACAGCACAGTAAGCCCTCAAAAAAAAAATCAAATTGATAAACTTATCTAGAATTTACCATCAGAATTTAGAAAGAGCCAGCATAATTAGGCCTCTAAGCAGTGGCGTAGCCAGGGTGGGGGGGGGATTGAGTGTTTTTTACTTTACTTTCAAAATTAAATACTACGCTAAGTGCAGTGTCCCCAAAGAGATCAACCCCCCGCTCCCTGGCCCCGAAATTCCTAGCTACGCCCCAGTCTGTTTATTAGGCTTGACTGATTTTTTTTACTTTAGGCCTATATCTTTAGTATATCAATGAGTTTGACATGGACTTGTCTGAATAATTTGTTTTTTTGTGTGAGTTGCCAAAACCTTTTAGAAACAAAAAATGTGAAAACTCAACTAGTTTATCATTTTAAAACGTGACGCAAGAGAGCTAAAAAAAAAACAAGATTACAAAGAGAGTTTGTGTGATACACAAACTCAGAGGCGGCCCCCGTCGGAGTCGGATCCCTGTCAGATCCGCTTTGATCTCTCAACGGACGGACAGACAGACAGACAGACGGACAGACAGGCCACACAAAACTAATATACATCTTCCGTGCTTTGATCTCTCAACGTTAGCCTTGTAAAGCCGATGTTCAAGGCAACTGCCACACTTGTTTTATGAGTGGTATGTTACTCGTATGTTGGAACAAAAAAAATGTGAAAGCATGTGCAGTATATTGGATTATTAATTGTCCTAAAGTAGGTTTCATTTATATTGCATACTAATTAGGTTTTTTCTCTTTAAATACTGTTTGCATAAAATATTTTTAAAAATTAGATTTTGAGCTTTTAGAAAAAAAAAAGTAGCCGTTGCATCAGAACTTTGAATGCTCTATATTATCGTGATGTCAGATTTTCATTTTCTCTTCTACTTTCTGAGCACTAAACGGGACGGACGGACGGACAGACAGACGGACAGACAGGCCACACAAAACTAATAGCGTCTTTTCCCCTTTCGGGGGCCGCTAAAAATAGTTCAGTAATAGAAAACTAGTGACATGCACTTCTCAAGAGCTTTGTTGGTCAATGTTTGTTTATTTTTGTGAATGTTTCTAAACAGGTGAAAGTGCCCTGCATATAGCCATCATCGTAGGAGACTTTGACTCAGTGCAGCTGCTTGTAGAGTCTGGAGCTAATGTGAACCAGAGGGCCACAGGCAGATTCTTCTTGCCAGAGGATCAAAAGAAAGGTTACACTGGGAACACCAACTATGAAGGTGAATCCAAATTCTACCAACACCAGAAAGCATCGTTTTTAAGGAAAGAGAACAATTAACTCTTTCTCTCCAAATTTATGTTACCATCATTGATTTGACCTCATTAAATTAAACTAATGTTTAATTTTATAAACTTTACTTTCTGTTACATAAAAAGAGCATGCATTTTCCTTTCATTCTATACATACTGAAACATTTTCTGATAGCAAACAAGAAAATTATTGAAGCTTTTAATCATAACAGGGTAGTGAAATAGTAATGAGCAAAATGAAGAATTCCATCCAAACGTGGACAAATAATTATGGAGAAAAAGAGTTAAGCAGAGCTGTATAATTGTGAATGTGAAAAAACAAAGACAGAAATACATCCTTATTATGGCTGGGAAAACTGTGTCTAAATCAATCTGTTGCTTTCATTTTATGTGCTGATTAGGTTATATCCTATTGCTTTGATTGACTGTAGGCTATGCTTATTATGGAGAGTATCCTCTGGCCTTTGCTGCTTGCTTGGGCAATACAGATATATATGATTACCTTCTTGAACATGGAGCTGACCCTAACCTGCAGGACACATTTGGTAATACAGTGCTACATATGGTGGTCATAGCAGATCAGACGGTAAATGAATGTTTCTACTTATGAAATAAATATTTGAAAGTTTGATAGACTCCTATTAGTACTTTATTATAAGTAATGGTTTAAAAAAAAAAGAAAATAAAGTACTCTGCTTGTATGTAAATACAAATGGGAGGCTAAGTATTAAAACTATTAATAGCACTTACAGTAGTGTAGTGTATTTATGTTGTCTGATTGTTCTTCTGACTGATGTGTACTGTTAAAATAGAGCTACTGTTTGTCTCTTATATGATGAACAGTTATTTGTGTCAGGTCTGTTAAGATTGTTGATTAAGGCATGTAATTGCAAAGTGGGGGCAGGACTGGGATGGGTTGTGTGACCATGGACCTCAGGGTAGCAAGTGTGGAGTGGAGAAACAGTAGGGATCAAAAAGATTTTTTTGTGTTAATAGGGATGGTTAAGTGGTTTGTTTGCCTGATATTGTGTTGCAACCAGGCCGGCTTGTGGAATCTGAGGGTTCATGGTTTGTGCCCTGGTCATGACTGTCATTGATTTTGTTGTACATGTATTTAATTGACCATTTTATCTCATACAAAATTTGGTCCCTTATTAGAGCTGCCTTTATGTATGCAATATGTATTCATCATTCATTTATGTGCTTGTATGTATTGTTTGCTAGAGAATACAACTGCCCAAATTATACCTTAAACAAATGATCTGCATAATTTTGAAATTCCCCATGAAAATGAAAATTAATGATTACATAGTGTACTATCAGACAAAACTGACCTCAAGAATATACTTCATGAAGGCATAACTCTGCTTATGATGATAATAAACTGAAAAAAAAACTTTTTTTCACCCTGCGAGGTTCTGGCCAAGTTATCCAGACTGCCGGTTTATGGGGTGACACATTTTCTAGACTCTATTTTATTAGATTTTAGATTAGATATATTATGTTAAGCATATGGATTCCTGTTTGTTTTAGGATTACTACTAAATTGAAAATTTCATTATTTAGCATAAAGTTTCATTGGACAATATCTAATGATCTTGTCATATTGATTGTTTCATTGGAATGCAACCCAATCCCAAAGATCTACCCACTACCATTTTTTTTTTTATTAAAAATTCAAATTTTTTAGTCTGAATAATATAATTTTATTTATTTGCCTTTAATTTTTTTTTAAGATATAATAGTATGTTTCTAAATTTATTTGACCTGATCTTTTTTAAGAAAATGAAAACCATCTGATTATTGAACAGGACATGTACAGGTATGCAGTGAGGCACCACAAGATTCGGGCTATCACAAGCATTAAAAACAAGCAGAATCTGACGCCTTTGACATTAGCCTGCAAACTTGCTCGTCACTCTATATTCAAAGAGATGCTAGATCTTGACAGCATTGTGAGTCAGCATATTTTTTTAAAGCTAGTTTTACATGTCTAAACCCTTTCTTGTGAATGCTATTTTACTTTTTTTGGGGGTTACACTTGTTGAGACATGTGACTTTGTAAACATGGCAGCAGGCACAGAATGCAACATCAGTATTTTGTGTAGCATCATTATTGCAAACATAAACATTCCTGAATACATGATAGTTGACAGGTTTTAAAAACATTAGTTGTGACAGCACACATACCAAAGCTGAAAAAAGAGATTTGCTTTTTATTTTTTTTTTAATGTGTTTATTTTATGGAATATTTTAAATGATATTTATGGAATGTTGAATGTAATGAGTGGAGTTCATGGCCTTTTTCGACCAAGTTCTAGATACAAGGTCAAGTCAGGGCGTTGTCCAGCGTAAACAAGTTAATTTTAAATATCCAATAAGAGAAAGAGGTTAAGGGAAAAAATAACATATGTCAGCTTCTAGAAGGTCAAAGTTGCTAAAATAATTATCTGAGAAGGTTCTATGGTTCTGGAACATACGATTTAGAAAGTATAAATTAGAGGAAAGAGAGTTAGTCGGGTCCTTGCTTAGTAACGGTTATTGTAGAAGGATTGGTCCTCGGTAAAGTCCTGTCATAGTATTTATTCTTATAGATCGATAGTCCTAGCAAAAGTTTGAAATGATACTAGAAGTCTATTAGTGAGTTTATTAAGTGAAGTGATATTTAATAGAGATGTTAATTAAAGTCATTAATAGAAGTGAAGTTTGCTTATCTTCAAGAGTGAAATTGAAAAATTGTTTTGCACAAGAAAGTTGAAGTATTATTAAAGTTGTTGTTGGAGAAAATATAGAGGAGTTTCTTTCTTCGTTGCATTTGAGTAATCAAACATATTTATACGATCCTCGGCATGTGTACGAAAGAAAACGTCACACTATAGGGCTTAATATCAATATTTTGTAAAAAAAAAAAATATTTGTGAGAAGGGATTTCTTATCCTTGAAAAAAAAACTAGACCCCGGAGATCTGAGATTAGCTTAGAAAGATAGTTATTTTAAGTTGTATTTTTTAATCAATTTTTTTAAGGAGCTGTGGAGATTCAGCACAACAATGTGTTCTGTCCACCCACTTCACACTATCGACTCTATTGGTCCAGATGGAAGCACAAGTGGGTTGTTTTTTTTTTAAATACCAAAAACAAAACTTTTTTGGCATGTTCTATGAATAAAACTTTTTTGGCATGTTCTATGAACAAAACTTTTTTGGCATGTTCTATGACAAAAAAAAAAGGTTTCTTGATCAACCATGAAATACAGAAAAGAAAAAAGAATTTAAATAAATAAATAAATAGGTAATTGAATAGTGGAGATTTTCAGGATAAACTAAACAATGTCAAGGACACTTAATTAAACTTCAAATTGCCAATTAAATAAAAGTTCAAACAGAAGAGCTTAAACAAAAATGGACTCTGCAGTGCTAAAATGCGTGTGAGGAGTATTCTGTATTTTTTTTAAAAACAAAGCTTATCAACACTTTTTTTTTTGCACACCAATAATACACCAAAAAGATTGCTATTTATAGTTTGTCCACCATGTATGAAAATCTCCAGTATGTTGTTAAACTTAGCATAATTAATTCAACTATTACTTTAAAAAATAATATCATTAAAAAAAAGTTTTATATTAAAGGGGTATAACTTGCTATTATTTCTCATATCAGACTGGAATTCAGCTCTAATGATCATAGTGAATGGAGACAAAGATGATCATCTTGAAATGCTGGAAGGCGGAGTTATGAGACAACTTTTGATTGAAAAATGGAAAACTTTTGCCAGGGTAGCCTACTACTTAATCTTCATAAAAAATAATTTGTCAAACTTTTTTTAACATATTATTAAGTTTAAAATGGCTCAATATCAAGCTCATGCTATTCTAATTGTGATTTATTCTTTATGTATATTTTTTTTTTATATTTCAGAAACGTTTTCTTTTTCGGCTTGCTTTGGCAAGCATTCATATTGTCTTGTTTAGTTTAGCCATCTACACACGCCCTAGCAAGGATGCACTTCTAAGTTATACTGAAGCAAAAGATGTGGTAGGTTGTTACTTCATTTAAAAATTATTATCTTTTGATGAAAAATATGCTTTAAAAGATACTTATAATTTAGAATGAATATACTATAGAACAAAAAGTGTTCTTTTTTTTTTTTTTTTTTTTGAGAGGCTCAAAAAGTGTTGTTTACTTTGAGAATCTTTTATGCGGCCACCATAATCATCAACTGTTACTTATTGCCAAAAGTTATTTCATGTACTTGATTGAGTGGATACAAATTTAATTCAAACAAGTCTAGAGCCTCCTGTTTAGACTATAGGCCTATTTGTAAATAATAGCACCTGCTATAAATAAAAATGTACAACACATTCTGCTCATTACATTACTCAAAACAATGTTCTAGCATAGTTCAAGGATTAATGTAAACTTCATGCAAGATTTAAAAAAATAAAATAACAATGCTTTTGTTTACTTCTCTAGGTGCGTTTTGTGTCAGAAATCATTGTGTGCTTAAGTTGCGTGGCTACAGTCAGTTTTGAGATTATGGAGATTAGCACTCAGGGAATAGGAACTTTCTTTAAGAACTTGGTTAGTGTTTTCTTTACATTATTAGATTTCTTTTCTTTTCGACTGTTTTATTGATCCTTATGGACATTTTTCTGTGATTATAAGGACTCTTTTCTCATATACAAACAATACAATAGAAACATTGACATAAAATGAACAGACACGGCATAAAGTGTTCATTGAGTGGCTACATAAAATTTTCCATAGTCTTCCACTTCTTTTTCTTCTTTTTCTAGCCAGCTTTTTGCTGCTGAGCTGTGAGCTCTTTTGCAGACTGTGCCGTACAGGGTGTTGATTATGTTGGGCTGAAACGGTAGTAGGGGCTGCCTAAGTCTCTTTAAAAAAAATTATACCATTTAAAACTTAGCCTAGGAAAAAAATGTTGTCTTTAGTTTCATGTCTAGACTCTTTCTTGTTTCACCTCAAGTAGTAAGGAAGGTCTTAATATTTTTCACATAGTGAATTAAATGCCTGAGAAAATTTTAATGAAACAATTAATATACTTCAGCTGTTTCTTAGAGAGCCCATACCCTAAGTATTAATATTGAAAAGCTGTCAAGAAGCTATTTTCTCTTCATTAAGTAACAACTTTGTACCCACTGGATATGATCAACATTTTGAAGCCACTATATCCCTCAATAATAATAATCAATGATAGGGTACATATCCATTAACCATTCCAGCACCATATGCTTTGTATACTTATTCTTTCAAAAGGCTAATTCTTTAACACTTTAAATTGTAAAGTGTTTTAAGAAAAGGATTTAATTTCAAACATTTTTTAAATGGCTTCATACTTTTTAAGTTAATACATGATTTCTTCACTCTTCTATCTTTTCAAAATTTAAATAAAATTTTTATTTAAAAAAAATAAATTTTTAATGCTGACTATCTATTGGTTTGAATATATTTGTATTAAATTTTTTCTAATGTTATAGATGTCAGAGTTCCACAAGGTATAGACTTTTATTTTTATTGTTTCTTCATAAAATAATATTTTTTCATGAAAAAAAGTTTTTGACATTTAAATGTTTTGCCTGTTTAACTATCATTAAACATTTCTTTGTGCAAATGAAATTCATAATTAAAGTAATGATTTTAACATTATGTCTAAACTTAAAACACATGTAGAGCTAGTATTTTTAAAGCTTTCTTATTAACACTCTGACTTATGCCATACACTTTTCACCAATTACATGAATTTGATTTTTATTTTGTAGCTAAGAAACAGGATTGTGTTTACTTGAATCATAACCAGCAATGTTAATTTTCATTTTATCATTTGTTCTGAATAACCATCGTTTAGTCACTTTTATCCATTACTTTACCTGTCATCCTCAGAGTCAGAGTGAGATGTTTTCATCTCTGGTGTCTCCTCAAACTTTTTTTTTTCACTTTCTCCTTTCTGACACTGTAATCTTCTAAATCTGCTAGACCTGATGATCTTGTGATGTACCATTAAGTTTTTTAACATTGTTCAGGTCATCATGGTATTATATATCAAGAGATAAAAACCATGTTCATATTATATGACTTTAAAACACTGAATGAGTTAACTCACACATATATGGCTTGTTAATAGATTCTCATGGACAACTTACAAACACATTTAAACATAAGAACTCCAATAGTATATAATTGATTCTCTGTATTTCTTTCACCAATGGAAAAGGTCATTTAGCTAACTTTTTTCTAAAAGAAATTTTTTGTGGTTAGAATTGTTCTTTCCTGGTCTGCTGTTGAATTTTATGATTTTCAGGTGCATGGAAATGTCACCATGATCGAGGATTATAAAATATCAGTAATAACTTTACCCTATTGAAAAAGAATGGTTTTTCTTTTAAGATTTGCATTGAATAAAGAGAATTTTTAAAAGTACTGTTAGCTAATGACCCTGCTTATGGATATTCATTGGCCTCCTTCAGTCGTAGAACGACTATGGTTCATCTCGCACACTTCCTCATGTGTATTTTGGAGAGACACTCCCGTCCACAAGCATCGCAGGTAAAGGTGGTTTTCGCTACGGTGGTAGAGGAGCTGGTCATTTTCCGCGTTGTCCGCTTTTCTTCCAGAGCTGAGGCCCATGCTCTTTCGCTGTCCATAGCTTTCTTGGTCACTGTCTCTCTCCATCTGGTGTTAACTTTTAAAAAAAAATCTTTTTGTATATTATGATAGATTATTAAATTTACTAAAAGGGCAACTTGGTATCTTCCATGAAGTATTTTTTTTTCTAAGTATGATATTGATCTTTGAAAGCTAATTTGATTTGATATTTTTGTGTATTTGTTTGAGTATAAAAGTGTTGGAAGTTTCATGTTTTATTAACAAATATGCACAAATTAATTATTTTTAAATAACAAAACTCAAATTTCTCATTTTCTCTCTTACTATTTACTAATTTTAATACATCAATAGCTTTGAATTAACATCTTAGTAATAACTTGTACTTCGAAAATATTTGTATTATGCTTGTAAGTAAATTAGATTTTTCATCATATATCTATTTATTTTCATAAATTTAAAAGTATCAAATTATGCACACACACACAAATATTGAATACAAAAATAACATATTTTATCAAAAGGCTGATATTCCTTTTTAAGAAAAAGTTATCAGGACAAATTTATCTTTTTTTTTCTGGCCAATCAGTATTTTTTTTAAAGAAAGCATAATGCTCAAATGAAAACGTGCTTTACAAAAGCCTTTAGAAAACGTCCTTTTATTTTCTGGACTATTGTAAGTTTTTTTTTTGCCAAAATTCTTGTTCAATAAGATTCTTATGGGTTACTTCTTTATAGACCAAATTGCCTTCTGAAAATTTTTATTAAATATTTTCTTTTTTAATATTCTGTTAGTGAAATTTTGAAACCATAAGCTAATGACCAATTTAATGGAATGCTGTAGTTGAATCTAAAATTCAAAATAAAAATAGTTCTTATGTTGTTGTTTTTTAATCCAGACACATGCACCAGCACAAACAGTATATCTGGTTTCCTGCTTGTTGATTTTGGCCTGCATTCCTTTTCGATTCTTAAAATTATCCAGTGTTGAAGATATTTTGATAATACTTGCTGCACCTTGCACTTGGTTCTTCCTTCTTTTCTTTGCCAGGTAGGCAAGTCATTTTTTGTGTGTTATAATCTAGTTGCTTAATGCATGTTATTGAACTATAAATCATTCCATCATGGAGATACCCTCCTTTTCTAGTTGTCATTATTTTTATTTATATAAACTAGTTTTTGATTATCAACTTGTTACATTGCGTAATTTCGTCACTGTTAATCAAACTAATTTTCCTTTTAACATACTACAGGGGTCACAACCTAACTGGCCCTTTTGTCACTATGATATACAAGATGTGTGCAGGGGATCTGCTCCGATTTGGTATCATTTACATGATATTTCTTTTTACATTTACCCAAAGTAAGTTGTTATGAGATGTTTTGCTGGAACTAAAAATATAAGACTATTTGTTTCACACATTGTTGCTTTTATTTTTCTTCATCATATTTTCTGGACCTATAGACTGAGACTTATTGTCATATTCATTCAGTTTTTTCATTTACTTTTTTTTTTGTTCATAACATGTATATTTTTAATGTTATGTTTTTTTAAATTTCCAAATACCTATTCATTCAAGCATAGACACAGACATTATTTCTTTGAATAGTAAGAAAAAATAATTTGAAGAAAAAAAAATACTACTATTATATCCAATTCTTTTCTTTTATATTCTTTTGATTTTGATATAATTTTGATTGTGGATTTCAGCAAAAAAAAAAAAATTAAATACCGTAATTAACCTTTGATATGTTAGAGGATTTGAAATGTTACAGCTTTAAAATTGGTTTATAACTTAAACATTTTCTCATTTCATTAACTTTAAAGGCTCATAGGAATGGGTCCAAACCATTCATATAATGAATCTCACAAATTGGTCAGTTTACAATATGCATGCATCAGAGTTGTTGAGTTGTTTACTCATTAAGTTCTACAAATTACATACATCTAAGTGACTGTTCTGCAACAATAAATCCATCTTAGTGATTGAGTTGTTTACTGTTTAATGCATGTTTTGTCCTTAGTTAATGCACTATTTTGTGCTTAGCTTAACAATAAATAAGTAAGGTGAAAAGATGCTGCCAGAATTCTTTTCTTGCTGACTTTATAAATCAGATAGGTCAAATTTCAAGAGGGTCATTTTAACTTTGTATGAGTTATTACTTGGGATTCTAAAACAGAAAGTTTGGTATTGAATATGAATCAAATGCTTTTTTTTTTTGTGTCAGGTTTCTTCACTTTGTTTCTTGACAAGCATGTAGAGGATCCAGATGAGAATGATGAAGCTAAAGAAGGTGTATCCAAATTTAACAGTTTCCCAGAGACCATGTTATATTTATTTCAAATGACTTTAGGAGAGTTCAAGGTTAGATTGTTGAAATTAAACTTTGTTTGTTTTACATGTTTCCGATGTTC
Source organism: Biomphalaria straminea (assembly GCA_021533235.1). NCBI lineage: Eukaryota > Metazoa > Mollusca > Gastropoda > Planorbidae > Biomphalaria > Biomphalaria straminea. The sequence goes on along the minus strand of JADKLZ010000687.1, from coordinate 28,053,170 downwards.
TTACAGAATTAAAGATTATAACATCCTAGCCCAAAAGCTAAGGTTGACAGGGGTTGGTGTCGGGTAGGTTTCAGATTTGGGACCATCAAGACGACCATGCTGCATGACCTAGCAATCATCCTATAATATTCTTCTTCTTCTAGCCAGCTTTTTGCTGCTGAGCTGTCAGCTCTTTTACAGATATCCTATAACATTAGTTGTGACAGCACACATACCAAAGCTGAAAAAAGAGATTTGCTTTTTATTTTTTTTTAATGTGTTTATTTTATGGAATATTTTAAATGATATTTATGGAATGTTGAATGTAACGAGTGGAGTTCATGACCTTTTTCGACCAAGTTCTAGATACAAGGTCAAGTCAGGGCGTTGTCCAGCGTAAACAAGTTAATATAATACTGTTTTATTATGTTTGTAATATCATATAGCCCTGAGTACAAAATTGTGGTGTCCACCAAGTCGGTATGACAGGCCATGCTCATGCCAAAGTTTAATTTCTCGACACTATATTTTGCTTCATAAGCTTTTCTTTTTTTTTTTTTTTCTGATTCTATTTATAGATTTTATTATTTAAAAAAAAAACATTTTAAGAGATTTGATAACACCATTATCATCAAACCCCTTGTATTTGATAATACAAAATGGAGGAATTTTCCTTGCCCTAGCAGTGTTGTGGTCACAACACAGCCACCTGTTCTGTTTACAACAAATGTTAGATTTGAACTCTTAATGACTCTTTATGGGAGTTATGCTGCCATTGTTGGAAATAAAGCAATAATGATATAGTTTTACACTAAAAAAAAACACTAAGAATTGTATTTTATCAATTTTCAAGTATATTTGTGTATTTCTAAAATCAAAAAATGTTTGCAGGACATTACGTTATCTTTTCACTCTGTTTCTTTTGTTGTCCTGATGTTTATTTTCTGGCTGGAAGAGCTGTACCACCACACAAGGCTGTGCAAGCATCAGCAGTTTCAAAGTTGTTAGCATTGCCTTCACATCCTCCATAGTAGAAAATCTCACAGAATCCAGTTGCACTGTTGAAATGGTATCTTGGTTCCCTAGCCCTACAAGGTCCAGCATCTGGGGCTAGACTACAGGCTGGGGATAGTATGACATAATATGAATTACTCTAACACTAAATCATAGAGCAAATTTGATCACTAAATTGAACATTAGATCCATTATGCATAAACTGAAAAAATACATACATTACCACTAAACTTTAAGTTAAAAAACATTTAACTAAACAGTGATTAGTGATTTTGCACTATATTATTAGTATATTACAGATAATTTGATATGCAGTACTGAACTGAGCATTTTAAACTTTCACTAATTTAAATATTAGATATTTTATCACCATAGCTAAAATAAACATTAGATAATTGTATCTAATCTTATGTTTATCTTTAACATTAGATAACCATTTGACTTGGTATCACTAAACTGAAAATATAAAAAAAAAAAAACTGTAGCTTAATAAAAGAAAATGTGTATTTAACTCAGCTAGAAATTTTTTTAGACTGCTTTTATCTTTCTTATCTTATCTTTTGAATTGCACACCCTTCTTCAAAAGAGAACTTAAATGTCCTGGATCTATGTGTTGTTCTAGTCATGCATGTTAATTAGAAACTAAAAACTCTGCCAAGTTGAAGAGTTAAATAAATAAATAAAACATTCTGGAACATTTTCACATCAACTTATTAGAAATCTGTCTAGACTACTTTTCCTTATTCAAGCAACCCATTCCATGCTCTAATGGCACTAAGGAAGAAGGAGCACTTGTATTAATTCGTCCTAGAATATGGAATTGTTAGCCACTTAAAGAATGAAAACACTTATTCTATTATCTAAGAAAAATCAAAATAACAAAAATCAGATTCTAAAAGTGCTTGATTTTATTGTAAAAAAAATTATCACAAAATTGTCATGTAAATACAAATATACTAGGATATTTATATTTATTGACCACATTAATTATCTTTTTTTTATTTGTATTATTTTTGGCTTTACTGTTGTTGTTTTATTTTTACTATTCCTCTTTTCAGCTTGCAAACTTTTCAGGGAAACAAGAAATTTGAGTTTATGTATATCTTTGGGGGGAAAAAATAATAGTTAATTGCCCACAAAGGGAAACTCTGCTTTGACCATTATAATTTTACAAAATATAATAATGTTAGAATTAAATTTGGTCTGGTGGTCTAGAAGTTTATATTTTGAACACACTTCAGTTGGTATTCCTGCATGTATTCATTAAAGAGTTAAGTAAATACATAAAACATTTTGGAACATTTTGCACATTGACTTATTAGAAATCTGTCTAGACTACTGTCTTTTTATGTTTGTAAGTCTGGATCTGTCGGCCTATCACCAAACTAGAACTTCCTATACCATATTTCTATATCCAGTATTCTAGTCTAGAATGTCTTTTAACGTTACCATGTCATCTGGACTGGAAAGCGTCAGCTTAGGGTAAAAAGTTGAAAAAGTTTTCCTTTTATTTTATTTAGTATTTATTAGTTACCAAGAGTAAAATAATTGCCCAAAGTCATCAGCTTCTTAAGTGGGGAATTGTCTTTTTAGCATATTTTTTTAAAATGTTATTTGTATGTTTCTTAGCCTGGATCAATATCATCAAACTAGAATATTCTGTACCATATCTAGATCCATTACTTAGTCTAGACTACTGTCTTTTAACATACTTCTGGATCTATATCACTTAACTAGAATTATATATATTCTTGGTACATGTATAATGGCCATATCCAGATTTTTTTTCTGGGCATTGATGTGGGTCAAAATGATTCCTTTTTTTTTTTTAATCAACCGTATATTTAGTAATCGCTCTTATCAGTTTCAGAAATGAGGAACAGTCTTTAAAAAAAAATTGTTGATGTTGCTTGTTACTGACTAAAGTTTTGTAATTATTTCAACTATTCTTTTCTTTTTCAAATTTCTATTATTATGTTCATTGTTTAGTCTCTGTAATGCTATTAATTATTTGACACAAAGGTCAGTCAATGAAGTTACTTGAAACTCACTAAGAAATGTTTACATATATACATACTTGGATTTGTTGACTGAGTTGAAAGCTGGATACACAGCATGCCAAAAAGGCAAAGTAGAGTGATTTTGGTCATCATAGTAGTGGTTGGCCTGGTTAACTCTGAAGTCAACTGGAAGATGTGATGTTGTGACAGTAGGGAGCGTTGGCTTTTTATAGAAATCTTTTACCTAAAGAATCTCTTTTCTTTTATGTAAAATAACTTACTTAGCATAAATTGTGTGCATAAACTATAGGAAGTAAGCTATAAATCAGGTAGAGATTGGGCCATAAAATCTGATGCATAAGTTGAAATATTCTGTGAAGCATTTTTATTATGAATAATTGCCTTACATTTCTTAACAATATGGCCAACATTCTTATCTCTTGCATTTATAATTAATTTTACATTGAAATATTATGGGGGCATGGTGGCGAAATAGTCAAGTACTTGGCTTAAGAACCAAGATTTCTCTGAAGACTGGGAATTTGAATTTTAGGATGCCCCCTGGTTCACCCAACCCTAATGGGTACCTGGCATACAATAGCCTTCAATAGGGAAGTAACTGTAGTTTGGTCACATTAATTCTAGATAGTTCACATATGTTTTGATCATATGTTTAAATCAATTTAATTTGAAAAAATATTTTAAACAATATTTGCTGATTCAGTTTTTGTTTTTTACATAAAATATCCCATGAAAACTATTAACTATTAAGAACATGTTGTTCTAAATAAATACGTTTTGTGTGTGAAAGCTTACTCTCCAAGTTGGATTCCTAGGGGGTTAGATTAATGTATCATAGGCTTCATTTGTCAACTGCTTCATGCTTAAGAGGCCCCAAATGTCTACTTTGACAGTTTTTGCCAAGCTAAGCACCTTAGACACATAATCAGGCCAGGTGGTGAACTTGGTGTTGGAGTGTGTCATTACTTTTTACAAAGCCTACATCAACTCACTTTGTCTGTCTGGTACAAATGTTAAACATGTTATTTCTCAACCCTTTCTCAATCCAAATTCAAACTTTAAATAAGTATTTGTTGTACCCAATAAAAGAAAAAAAAAGTCAATTAAATACTGATAATTAGTTATTTTGTTTGATACCAACAAGGAAGATTAATTCTTCAGTATTAAGAGATATGGCTAAATATATGGGGTTTTGTCCCCTTAGATAAATTTTTCCCACACCCATTCTTGGAGCAAACAATATATACAAGCACATAAATGAATGATGAATACATATTGCATTCATAAAGGCAGCTCTAATAATGGACCAAATTTTCAATGAGATAAAATGGTCAATTAAATACATGTACAACAAAATCAATGACTATCATGACATGGCACAAACCATGAACCCTCAGATTCCACAAGTCCGCCTGGTTGCAACACAATATCAGGCAAACAAACCACTTAACCAGCCATATTAACACAAAAAAATCTTTTTGATCCCTACTATTTCTCCACTCCACACTTGCTATACTGAGGTCTATGGTCCTGCCACCACCTTGCAATTACATGCCTTAACCAACATCTTAACAGACCTGACACAAATAACTGTTCAGCATATAAGAGACAAGGAGGCGTGGTGCTGAGCCGTAAAGCGCTTGGTTTCCATACTGGAGGTCCCGGGTTCAAATCCTGGTGAAGACTGGGATTTTTATTTCAGGATGTTCCGGCGCCCTTGAGTCCACCCAGCTCTAATGGGTACCTGACATTAGTTGGGGAAAAGTAAAGGCGGTTGGTCGTTGTGCTGGCCACATGACACCCTCTTTAACCTGGGCCACAGAATCAGATGACCTTTACATCATCTGCCCTATAGATCACAAGGTCTGAAAGGGGAAATTTTTTTTTTTTTTATTCTTGGATCAAGTTGAAACTTTCCACAATTATTTATTGTACGTAGCAAAACATGAATAAAAAAAATTAACCATTTAGTCAAATAATTATTAGTAATTTTTTTTTTTTTATATTGAAAAAAGGAAATATCCTGCAGGAGATTTGGGCTAGGCTTTAATAATCTTCATTTCTGAAGGAATGTCCAAAACTTTAAAAGAAAAGAAAAAAGACCAGTGTGTTTCAATCTTAATTATTTTCTTTTTTTTTTTTATATTTATTCCTTTGTTATCTGGTTAGAGGTACTTGAAGAAATTTGTTAATGGAAGACAACAAAAAAAGATTTTTTTTTCATTTATTTGTCTTGTCTACTCTTCAGTATGATACATTTGGCTACGCACGCTATGAGCCACTGACTAAAATCATTTTTGCACTATTTATGATCCTGGTCCCCATTCTTCTTCTAAATATGTTGATCGCTATGATGGGAAACACGTACATTCAGGTGATTTCAAAATCCACTAAAGAATGGTGGAAACAGGTAAGTGAATTTTTTTAGTAGTGACCTGTTGTTAAGTGTTTTATTTTAGATAGTAGCTTCTAACATGAATATGGAAAGTATTAACTTTTTTAATATCTAGCATGATGCACAATTAGGTGAATGACTTCAAGAGTCCCCTTATGTTAGGTTTCTGTTGGTCTGTTAAACTGCTTTAAAAAAATGCATTATTGATCAATGAATATAAAACCTAATTGAAATGGGCATCTTTTTCTTGATTATCATTATTATAGTGAAAAGTTTGATGACCAATATTTGAGATGAAATTTACAGTGGTTTCCAGATCAGACAGCTCTCTGTATAGGATAAGTCTTGTTCAAGGACATGGTCGGCAATGGACTTTCAATGATAATTTCAGCCCTCCATTTGTTTGTGGCTTGTTTGTATAAAATGAAATATGCATATTATATGCACATACCAATATAAGCATCTTTTCTTCTTTTGTGTTCTTATCAATTATTATGTTGGAGGGTTCAGATAACTAGTCCAATATCTGAGATATTGCACAGCACTTTCCAAATTAGGCAGCTCTCCATGTAGTTTTTGTCAATAGGAGTGTTTTTGAGCCAGTTTCGTGTTAGGGCCTCTCAATAAAGATTGCAGTTGTGACATTCCACAAGGACAAATTTCACTTGTCCCAATTTTCAGCTACCTGGACATATGTAGTCTCATTCTGTTGAGTCTGGCTCTGATGTAAAACTTGTACAATGATCATATCTATAATCATTTTAAAAAAAGTTGAAAAGGTTCATTCATTTTATTTATGGTTATTACTTGAAAGCAGGTGAGCTATTAAAAATAACATTTCATAATTTTCTCTAACTTAAATCATCTAGTTGCAATAGCTGCTTAAGGTTTTACTAAATGCATTCATTTATAATGCTGATCCAGAGAAGATCCTCTTTTCATACTTCAAATGATAATAATAGTCACTGTTACATGAATTAGATCTGATGATAATAATTGTCACTGTTACATGAATTAGATCTGGGTTTATGTTACTTAGATTTGAGTTGTGTATGAGATATATATGACTATTACTAAACTCCAGGGCCATCAACAGTTTTGTGTAATAAATCATCTTGTTTATTCAATGCTATGTATTACATTAAAAGAAAAGCTCCAACATAACATTTGTACTACAGATACATGGAATTTATTGAACATTAAAATATGTCTGTTTTTAACTCTTATTTTCAGTGGGCTAAAATTTTGATTGTGTTAGAAAGGGGAATTTCCAAAAAGACTCTTTTGGAATATCAAAAGTCTTATAGTGTCAAACTTTCTGGGAAGCCTTCACCAGACAATGGGAAACCATCACAAGACAGAGCTCTGGTTGTCATCAAATTGTGTAACAAGTCAAAGGCCAAGACTAGGAAATGGGCTGTCCATAAGTGGAAGGTAAGCTTAATACTCTACATGCCCTTGTTGTTTTTTTAAGTCAGATCCTCTTGCAGCCATAGTGTGGTAAGTAGTCTCCATAGTGATTGGCCCCTGCAATGCCTCTTCCCTACTAATGTCCACTGATTTAAAGCCATGTTAAGCAAGGTTGGCCTGTTTGCATGCTCCTCATTTACTGTCGCCAGGTATCAGGCTTTATTTTGTCTAAGGACATGTCCAACAAACTTTACAACTTTGTTTAGTGCCCATTAGGCATAGGATTTCTCTGTTGGTGACTGTGTCTCTTGTGACTCTTAGATATTTTTTATAGAGAAAACAAAATTTATTGCTAACATAAATCACATCTATGAAAAAATGATGTTTGGCTTAATTTTCAAGAACATGTCTTCAAGATCTTGTGGTCCATTGAGAGATGACCTGTTTTAAGTCCAGCTTTTGATGAGGGTCTTTTTTGTCAGCATGCCTTTGTTCAACTGAGGCCTTGGTACCCATACAGGGCTGAATAATTTCACACATTTTAATCATTGTCAAATTGTTATAATTATATTTGCATAATTTTGTGTTTTCATAATAATAGCACTTTTTGGGGGTTTTGTTTTTTGCTCCTCTATAAATCATTTTTCTTTCAAGTAAAGAATTTTCTTCCAAATTATTTTTCCTACAACCAGTTGTGATTCTTTAATTTAAATAGAGACTACTGTCTTAAATTAAAAGTAATTTTTGACAAAAAAAAAAGCAATAACTCAACAGAATAATATCCAGATAGCTCACTTTGTATGTCAATTAAATCAAAGCACATTTAATTCTTAGACTCTACATTAATATATGTCAAATAAAATTAACTTTGCTCATCTTTATACATCTTTGTAATTTTTCATACATCTGTTTTGTAGTTGCTTATATTTTGCATAACTTACTGCTATTTATTGTCTTTAATTTAATTTCTGACAGGCCTTTGGTAAAGAAATTATCAGACAGAGGAAGATGTGGCACAAGAAACATGATGAAAGTCAACCGTTCGCTCTATCGCAGTCTTTGACAAAAGGTCATTTGGAGGATGACAACCTCCTTTCAAGCACAGTAGCCCAACTGGCATGGGAGAAAGATATCGATCTCACCAAAGGCCACCAGTTTGTTTCTGACCTTGATAACATTTCACCAAGGTCACCATCTTTGCTGTCACCAGCTCATCACTTCTCTCCCCTCCACATTCCCAACGGCTCCTTTCACAGAGAAGCCATGCACTTAACCCAGTCTGATGCTGGGGACGCCGGTGATGCTCCATTACCGCCAAGCAGGAAGAAGAAAAATCTTGTATACAACAGAGTGGCACCCTTGTTACTACCAATCAATGATCGCAATGATTTGAACATCCCTGAGTTAACTGGAGATGCTCCAGATGGCAAAGACCTTTCCTTAACCTTAGAGAAGTTCTCCTCCATAGAACAAATGTCTCCAAAAAGTGTTTCAAACACGAACATTATTAAGTCCAATATTTCTGCTTCTAATGCACAGTGGCAAATTGAAGATGAAGACTCAGAAAGTGGAAAGGAACAGAGTTCCTTCAGCAACAGTAAACATTTGTTGAAAGAAGGTAAAAATAGTATTTCCAAGGTAGACATTTTACATGGAGCACAGTCTAAAGATCTTGGTGTAGTCAATCCAGCATTTGACACCTGCTGGGTGGAAGAATTCCCAGCTGCTCCTGTAGCTAGAAAGAGAAAGAAGAAAATAAAGAAAGCCAAAATGAAAAGCAAAAAGAAAAACCCTCCGGTGGATGACAAGGGCTCTAACTCTTCAACCATCACTCTTCTTGAGAGTGGAAACAGTAAAGTTTGATTATATCTCCTATGTTCTGCTCATGAATTTGTTTCAAAGACTAATGAGATCTAATGCATTTATGTTGATGTTGAATAATGAGTGCACTATAAATGAGTTTGGGTGGAAAATTCACCATTTCATTTTTTCCAATTTGGAAAGGAACATAACATTGTATTAGTAAATATTATTTACTATGTTCTTCTTTTGACAAATAAATCTCATCTGTGCAGGATATTAGTCAATATTTGTGTGCATCTCAAATATAATTTTAATTACAACTTTCAGGTGGGAGAATTAAAGGTAAAGTAATTTTTTTTTTACTGTTGATTCCTAGAAAATGTTATATAAAAATCATATATGTGTGTATTTGTTTTTCTTAAGTTTATTGTTGACCTTTTATGAAATTAGCATTTGTTGACTGATGCCAGTAAATATGTGATAGAACTGTTTTCCTTGACATTACAAACCTTTTTAGACAAATGGTTTATATACTTTTAAGTAATTTAAAACAATTTTGTACAAAATAATTGTATTTTTTTTTATATCTGAGAAATCACCAAATCAACACATTAAAAATAAATACTGTAGCAATACATTTTTAAAAAACATTGTACTTTAAGACAAGGCAATGTCCTAAACAGCAATATTTTTTGTTTGATGCTATACATTCAGTATCAAATATGTTAATGTTCACTTGATAATGTGTACCTTGATATTCATGTTGATTAGCACCTATTCCATTTACAAACTAGCTACATCGGGTAACTTGATCCTGCAATGTACCTTTTAGGAAACACACTAAAACAGAATAAATCTCATTTCTTTCATAACAGTTTATACTTTTTATATATTTGTAGTTTTTGCGCCACTTAGTATTGTTGGAAAAACAGGGACTTTGTTAGTTCAATTGACCTGTTCTTTTAATTACATCATTCCTTCTGTTTATGAAAGACTGTGATATGGAACTATAGGGAAATTTTTATTTGTATTAAAATTTACATTTTTTCATTAGGAAAAATTATTTTATTTTAATCATAGTTTGAAAACATTTCTATCCTTCAAAATACATTCATATAGAATGTTTCTATTCAATAGGAATTTATTTCAATTATTTTGGGCATAAGAAATGGAGAAAGAAAATTCTCTTTTGTTTTCTGAATTAACTAAAAGCTTTAATTTGGTGATAACAGACACCTATATTTTTTTTTTTCAATGCTTTTTTTACATTAGTACTTCATGTCAACTACTCTATATTTCTAAGTCTTCAAACAAACATTCATTTTAAACAGTTTAAACTATCTGTTTATTTACACTGCAAAGTCAGAAATAATTACTTTGAAAACAAATTTAAATATTTCTCTTTTTTTTTTTTTTTTTTTTTTTTTTTTTTTTTTTGCAAAGATTAGTTGTTGTTTTTTTGGGGGGTTGTTTTACTTAAAATTTTATTTTACCTTTAAATTTGTCAAATAAAGCTTGGCAATTTTAGAGGCACTTTTTGTATACCGGTATACCTAAATTTGTTTAAAGTTTTTCAATGAGATTATGAAAATTGATCATGTCACATTGTAAATATGTAATAAAAACTGTTTTTAAAATATCTATAATTTAATCATTTGTGAAGAATTTTTTTAAATTTTGGACCAGTGAAACTCAAGAATGTATAAAGTTTACATCTAAAATGACAGTTATGTTAATAAATATTTTTTCTGTCCAGAATGGTAAGTAAATGGAGTATATGCAGATGATGAAAGAGCACCATAAAAGTTGAATAACCTTGACCTTGAATGAGAAAAGACATAGCTATTGTTAGTAACATCGGATCATCTAGTTTCTATTCAGGAAGAGTATTTTAGGTGAGAGATACCCAGAGCTATGTAATTGTGTTTGTAACATTAGGTCGCAATAAATAATTGTGCACTTAACATATGGTTGCAATTATATCTATATTTTTCTTGGAACTAAAGAAAATGCTGTCTCCTTCAGAATGACCCTGTTACTTTTTCTTTCTCTTAATGCAATGCTTATCAAATTTTAATGAACGTTAATCATTAACTTCCAGCCCTGATGATGCACAAGCTTAGGAATAAAGCAGAACATGCACAAATCCAAGACTGTACTTATTAAAAAAAAATATCTTTTCAATAGGCCTACTTAATGTAAAGTAAATCTTTCTTTCTTTGTTTATATTTGGGAGATGGAGGGGATAATAAAGTAAAATAGTAATGTACTTTGAAATGTTATGCTTGCATTCACTTTCATCTATCCCCTAGTTCAGAGGTTCTCAAACTTTTTTTTTTACCCGCGGACACCTTTATATAGTCAAAACTTGCTCACGGACCCATAAGTGAAAAAGCACTGAATAAGTAACAAATAAAAAAAACATATGTTGAAGGATTTTTTACTGAGATTATAATGTTCTTTAAAAAAAAATTGTACTAATGACTTGGATGATGTTAATGAAATTTTATGAAAGTATTTATGTCTGGCTTAATGTTTTTAAAGTAGCAACCGCAAATCTCCCAGAGCACAAATTTTTTGTCAGTTTTTATTAATTGAGATGAGGTTTATTACAGCTCTGAATCCATATTCTATCAAATAAGAAGACAGGATAGGAGTTAACAACTTCTGTACAATGACCCATAATGCAGAATATAAAACTGGAACCTTTTTTTTTAAACCGGAATTTGTGTTATCCTTGTTCAAACATTAAGTTCCTCATTTGTGAATTTCAATTATCTGCTCCTGCATAAGAACAGCTTTACGTGTGATTGGGATCTGAGTTTGTCCATGCTCAAGAGTTCAACACTCAATCAAGAATATCCATGAAAAATGTTCTTCATAGCTTTGATTTAATTCGTCATATAATAGTAGACATATGAAACAGTAATGAGGATCGAGTTGATTATTATTAAAATTATCTGATAGCATAAAATGGCTTTTAATTGTATACAATTTTCATCTTTCTGTGGATCCTCTTTTTCTGACTTGAGGACCCCCCACTGACTTAGTCTGTTAAACAGCTGGGGCACCACACTATATCATCTTTCTGCATTCCTCTCTCTCTTTTGCCTTGAATAGAATCTCAGTCAATGACAGGCTTGTCCATTCTTTGACGTTGTCTTCCCATCACTTTCTCTGTCTGCCTCTTCTTCTTCCTCAAAAGAATATCTTTTTGAGCCCTGGGGACCTTAAGATGTGACCTCCTTCCAAAATTTGGATAACATGCTGATTTTTTTGTTCTCCCTAAAATAACAAAATGATTTGGTCAGTTGAAAGAAATATAAACTGTGCATCCTGTAATGAAAAAGTTAAGTTAAAAGATTTGCACAAGGAAATGAATTATAATGTTACTGGTTTTGTTAAGCAATGTTGTAGGCCTACTATAATGACATGGCATGGTCTGCATTATGACTGCTACCTTTCTACTGTTCCAAACAGCATATTATACATAGCCAAAATTGACTCCCTTTGTAATATCCTGACATTTTTTTGTATCAGTGATTATCCAGTAGACTGGCTTCTGCATATGTACATATTGTTGGTAAACTGTTTAATGTTCTTGATTTTATTTGTAGAAAGATAGTCTTCCAATGTGTATTTGTTCTCCCCAAGTTTTTGTGTTTTTTTTTAATGTATGTTTGACAAGCTATATTATGTGCTGAAGATCTTTTCATTTTTCTGTACGTAAGTTTTTCAACCTATGAACAAGACTCTCATTGGAGTTGTCTATTTCCATATTTACAAATACTGAACTGCTGAATCTTTTTGTATTTTTTTCCATCCCAAATGTTTTTGTACAGCTTAGCATGCAATTTTATAAATGCTCTGTTCAATTTATTTTTATAATATTCTATTATTGTTTACACTTCAAATTAGTTTGTAAACAAGATAATTTTATGAATTTTGTAGGAATTGTTGTCTTTTACTTTTATCCTACTTTCATATTTTTATTTTCCTTTTACATTTTCTTCCATATGACATTCCAACAAGATGACAATATTGTTGTTTTTTATATTGCGAACATTGCGATAACTTTAAATAGAAAAAAAAAAGTAATAGCCAAATAAATGCTACTTTATCTGGATCTGTGAAGGCATATTGCTATATTTCCTGTTTAATCAATGAATCATTTTGTAATCCTAAAATGTATATAAACTGCTGTATGAAAATTAAACAATTTTTCATAATTAAAGAATTTCTCTTTTTATTTTTAAGTTTATCTGTGCAAGGTCTCTTTTAAGTTTTTATTGTAAAATATGAAATACATGTCTCATTCTACAATTCATCAACACTTCCTTATCATAATATGCTATGTCATTCTAGTACTCATCGCGTCATTCTGCTTCGTTCTATTAGGATAGCATTCTATGTCATTTGTTGCACCATTCTGTGACTTGCATTCCTAAGTTAAACAGAAACACTTTTCATTGTAGTTTTTCCACAGTGATTTTATTTATTTTCTGAATATATCCTTCAAGCTATAATTTTCACACTACAAAGTGCTCTAAAAATGATGTGGTAAATAACAGATGTTTATATTATTTTATATTTTAACTCCTCTGCAGTAAAAAAATCCTATTGTTGTTGTTGTTGTTGTTAAGTTCTTAAATAATTCTATCAATTTTGACTCTTCTTTTCTCGTAATGTGTCTTTGTCAATAAGACTGCTTTATTGATCCTTACGGAAATTTGTTGTCGTTACAAGGACTCTTTTCTCATATAAAGACAACACAACTTCTCGACGACCTGACATAGTTCTGATGGAGCGGGTGGCCGTTGTCAGTTGTCTTCCAAGATTTTTTCGATTTTTCTTGGGTACTTTTGTTCAAAGGGACGCAAACGGGTAATTTTTGTGCTGTATTAATGATCTCCCTTCACAATTTTTTTTTTATACCCATTACCGGATACACCAAAATGCTAGCTCCTTATATTTTTCTTCCATGTATGGAAATCTTTAATATCTGATTAAACATAGGCCTACTGACCTCATAAAACAGTACACTTAATGACATAATATCATTAAACGAGTCTTTCATGAAATGATATTGAATTAAAAAATTTAATTTATCATACGAGATTTTTTATGAATAAATATTAGGCTACTTAATTAATGGGATGGCTGCCAGGTCGCGTGGTATGCACTTTGGGCTTTGGCTGTCGTCTCTGATGGTCCCTGGTTCAAATCCTTCACGACACCATCTCCTCAGTGAGTGTCCAATTAGGGTCCAGCTTTCGTCCATTTCTAATCCTTTGACTAACGGGAAGGATTTTACCCAGAGGCCAAGAATGAGAGATTGGCTTTTCATCTAGCCCTCTGTCAGGAGGTTTCCAATTAACTCGATAGGCCAACTAGATGTTCATTTAATCATATCCGTTTTCAAAAGGGTAGGACTTCTGGGTTTCTCCTTGTCATTTGAGGCCGGAGGCCGAGCCTGCTGTTCCTATAATGTACCGCCACTGTCTGGGGGACGATCATCACTATCAGTAATGCCACCGTTTTGGAACGGCGTGCCAGGTTGGACGGGTTAGCGCAGCCTTTCTTACATCATCTCGGCAATGCTTGCTTGCTACAACGCGATGCCCACTGTATCCCAGTTAGCCTGTTCGTTTCTCCTAACCAGGGGCGGCCCTAGCATTGCGCGGGGCCCTGGGCGAGCGTCATGTGCGGGGCCCTTAGCCTAAGGGTAGACTATATATGAAATGACTAAATATATTCCAAACTCAACAATACAATGGTGATTCCCCAGAACCTGACAACCCTACCTATTGTAAATAAATATATATATACATACTGTAAACTCATCACGCTAACGGTCTCTTCCTTCTCTAACGATGTATCAATAACAATACAGTATGTCCGCCTCTAATTTGTGGGCTTTTTTTGCTACAAAATATAGATAACATTATGTGGATACTTAAGTACTTATTATACTGTACTGTAATTGTTCTGCATCAACAGAAGCAAATAAAAAGGAAATCATTCGCGCGCTACTAATATTATTTCTCCTCTTTCACTTTGAAAATGAAGCATATTGGACGTTTTATAAGAACAAAGTTGCTATAAGTGCTTGTGATGAATGGCTTGATTCAGGCTGTACTGGAGTTAACTTCAATTACTCAGCAGGCGTTTGAGTTTTAGTGTTCGGGTGTATTCAATGCAGTTAAACTATCCAATGCAGACATGAAACAAGACACATCGATTTTAACTAGTAACAGAAGTGATGAATAGGCCTACTGTTGAAACGTTTAACTAATACATTAATAACGAAATAGGCAACAGTCAAATGCCTCAGTATTACTAATAAGAGAAAACCACGTCTACACCCTAAAAGATTCTAGCGCTAACTGATTTCTTAGTCTCTAATCCAACATATCCCAAACGTCACTAGTCCCGTTCACTGTGCGCCTACTATGGTGCGTCGCTAAATAATTACAATTAAGAATTGAGTACCTAACAAGCTACAGTCGTCCATACACTTTCGCAGACCCGACTTTTGCGTAAGGACTATACCACGGGTTTACAAAAAATAAATCAAGTGAAAAAAAATACTTCAGCGTTTTATTGTTTTTTTTTTTTTTTTTTTTTGTAAACGATGACACTGGTTTTCCCACGGCCGCACTATGTCTATGCACAGTAGTCTATTGGAAAAAAACAACTTAAAACGTCTTTGCCAGACTTTCTGGAAGCTGATTGGACGAAGTAGCTGTCTATGGCCACCGTCAGTCGCGAAGCGACTATGGATCATCTCATTTCCATGAGATGAATGCCTGGGCATAAGCTGTGGTCGGAACGATGTCGCCCACACATCAGTTCCCCCCTCTCCACGCAGCTGATGTATCCAAAGGAACGGCAGTGCCGATACAGTTTGGGGTCAGCAGCGTCGCAGGTTCTGCCAGAGTGTAGCACTTGCCACCCCCTAAGACCGCTACTGCTCCTAACGACATTTACAACCAATGGGTGCCACGATGTGGCATATACCTCCGGCAGCAATCTCCTGCGTTCTGCGGGAGGTTTGGGCTAGTATTACAGACCTATATATATTTATTACAGATGTAATTACTAGGGTGTAATCGTCTTTAATTCTGAAAAAGGTGATTAGACGTTCCGACTTGGGCGGGACTGTCTCGCTTTTGACCCACAGTCCCTCTTTTTCATAAAACTTACTAGTTTGGCTGAAGCGGGTTGGTTAAAAAAAAAGTTTAGCGACAATCGTAAACTTTTGCGAAAATGTGCCGAGTACCGAGTATCTAAAAAGCGGCCTATTCGACTGATTCACGATTTTAAATAGCCTACATTGCACTGAAAGATGTTCCATCGAAGACTTCTTAACACACATGCGAGTTCGCAACAGCTACTCCGCATTCAAGACGCTCTCAATAACTTGATAACATTTTAGAGAACTTTTAAATATCTATTTGCAAAGGAAAAAAAAGTTGTTAAGTTTGCTATATGCTTTCTTTCTTGTAACTCTAATTATGTGTCGTATTATATTAAAAAAAAGGCCTTAAGCTATTTGGGATTTGGGACTCTTTTGTAAAACATGATGTAAAACATTTGTCAATACTACATAAGGCCTATTTCTTGAGAGCCTTAACTGATAGTTTGTGTAGCTTATTAGTAGCCTATCGTTGCCACAACTCTACAAAATCTTTTTTTTTTTCCATGCTCTAAATGGCACTATGGAATAAGCTGCACTTGTACAAATTGTTTCTAATACTTTATGAAAAGAATATATCTGAGTAAATATGTCTTTCTGTTTTGAATTTATTGTCGCGACTGTATAGTGCGTTTATCAGGGAAAATGCTTTTTTTTTTTAAATGCACAGATCTTGTGGAGACCAGGTTTTACCTAACGAATGATTGTAAGTAGCCGCACTAGTCAAACAAATAAATATCTATCATTCAGATCAACACTCCACTCCTTGGTGCAGTCAGAACGTATGAGTCATGACAATACATCATTTAAGAGTGAGTTTTAAGCCGGACCTTTTTGAGGTCGCGTCCTCCGTTTCTCCTGAAATCGAAGCTTTCTCAAGCCAACACGGTAACCACTCTGCTGGTGGAGAGACTATAGTGTATAAATATGGAAGATTTTAGAGTTATCTATTCTTTCTATAGTCTCGTCATATTTTTCATGCTCTGTTCACTAAGACTCAGACGATGATCTATAAAGGGAACTTCACCTTTACCTATCCTTTTAGTCTGTTGGACCGTTGGGGCACCAAGCAAGATTCGTCGACCGTCCTTCTTCGTTCCTCTTTGTCTTAAGCCTTAGTTAGAACCTTATTCAATGGCATGCCCGTCCATTCTTTTATGTTGTCCTCCCATTGCTTTCTATGTCTGTCTCTTCTTCTTTTTCCTGGTACTGTTGCCTGAAGGAAGGTCTTAGCGAACCCCGAAGATCTTGTGAAATGGCCATAGATTTTGAGCTTGCGTTTTTTTTTTTACGATAGTTAGCAGGTCATCAATCACTGCAGTAACCCTGTCTCTAATCTCTTGTTTTGTGATGTGGTCTTTAAATGTGACATCCTTCTGTAGCATCTCAATTCCATTGCTAGGATCCTCCTCTCTAGCTCTGCAGTCAGCGTCTAAGACTCTCATGCATATAAAAATGTGGCCATGAGGGTGCCATGACCAAGGAGCGCATCAGTCTGATTTTGGTGCCGAGGGCTAAGCCTTTGTCTTTCCATATTATTTTAAGTTTTGAAAGGGCCGCCGTGGACTGTGCTATTCGGGCCAGTAGTTCGGGTTTCGTTCCTTTATCTGAGACAATGGCTCCGAGCAGAGGCGTCACTAGGGTGGGTGTCACCCGGTGCGGTAAAATCAGTGTGCCCCCCCCCCAGCGTTCCACTTATTCTTCAAAAAAAAAAAAACTAACGTTGTTCAGTTGTTGTTTTAATGAGAGAACGTTATTAGTTAATGTTTTAATGGGAGAACGTTATTAGTTAATGTTTTAATGAGAGAATGTTGTTAGTTGATGTTTTAATGAGAGAACGTTGTTAATTGATGTTTTCATGAGAGAACGTTATTACTTAATGTTTTAATAAGAGAAGGTTGTTAGTTGATGTTTTAATGAGAGAACGTTTTTAGTTGATGTTTTAATGAGAGAACGTTATTAGTTAATGTTTTAATGAGAGAACGTTGTTAGTTGATGTTTTAATCAAAGAACGTTGTTAGTTAAATTTTGTTTTGCAAAACTTCTTTACACATGACGCTTTGTAAACATGCATTAGGCAAGAAACAGTTAAAGGTTTAATTCAAAGGCTGGTAGAGATTCGTTGTCGTCTTTCAAAACTTTGCTGCATTCTAGTTTTAGTATTTCTGTTCACATATCTTGCCGTCAGACCCAATATAAAAGAGATTGATGCACTCAGTATTAACTTCTTGCTCTCTATTTGAATAGAAAATCTTAAGAATACTTTCCTGATATTTTCATATTGTTAACATGCTAGTTTGATTTGAGAAAAGTTATCTTAATAACATTTTTAGTAAACTTTACACATATTTCGTAGAGTAAATGTTTAAGTGCTCGAGCTTAGCCACCACTTTGAAAATAATCAACACTTTAATTTGAAGGTACTTTTGTGTTTAGTTTACTTTTTTGAGTACATCTGCCAATAAGAAAGTCAAGCAATGAAAGTTATGCGTGTATTCACAGACAGCTGGCAATCATATTTGTGCTGCGCCTCTAGTGTTTGTATTTTCAGAGAGAGGACAAAGATTTTCGCCGTCACACTTTCATAAAATCGTTCTTTCATGGGTCTAACAGCAACACCATGAGCACACCAGCAAGTTGTTCATATGACACGCTATCATTAATTATATTATCCTATCTATTAGTATTAGCGGCGAAGAAAGAAAACCCTTTTTTCTAGAGAACCAAGAAACTATAACTAGAAAATATTTTCCGATTAAGAATTTGGACCACATAGCTTAAGTAAACGGTGTAGCTATCCATTCAAGTTTCTTTTCTGTTCTTCATTTATTACTTCCTGCACTTCTTCATGAATCCTTGACATTGTAGCTGCATTACCATGTCCCTGAGCTCATCATATCGATACGTTAAGCCCATATCTTTTCAGTCGTTTTAAATTATCAGATCTGATACACCAGATTTGGCCCACATTAAGAGAAATATCCTGCATTTCTGTCATTTCAACATTACCATTGCTACTGTTAATATATCTTACAACTTCAGAGATCTAAGTTAGGTGTGCTGTAATACAAGATACCAGAGTTCCTTGCAGCTTTTATGTCTCTCATCTCTGATAAGTATATCCCTTAAGTGGTTCGCTAAAACATTTATATATATTTTTGGTACAAGCTTGGAAAGTAACTTTTTTTTTCATCGCTGACTTGCGATCGTATAAGTTATTATTTCAGCACTGGCTCATATTTGGATAACATTTCCACAATCCCAAGAAAAAAAATCATTATTTAATGAAAAGTCTTCTTCAGTTCGCCACCATATACCAACTTTTTCTTTGCTAGAAACAATGCGATAGTAAGCAATCTATAATACAAGATGTTACTCTGTTTTCCCATCTATACGTCAATCATAGCAATGACGTCCTTGTCAATTTTTTGAAGCTAAAGTCCTGCTCCTAAAATGTTCCTAATTTGAAAGCCTGATAAATGTTCTTCAGTCTTCTCTCGAGTTTCTCGTTGTGGACATGTCCACTATTTATTAGAGAAGAAAATCTTGCTTTTGATGCTTTTTCATTTAGAATAATTTTATTCAACAATTTCAAAGCTTTATGATTTTGCTTCTGTCACATTTTAAAGTTGGTATTTTTTTAAGTGCCTTTTTACACTTGGGTGTCACCCCCTATCGGGTGTCACCCGGTGCGGACCGCACCCCCCGCACCTGCCTAGTGACGCCTCTGGCTCCGAGGTATTTGAAGCTGGTAACGCTAATCAGCTTATACCACCACTTCAGTCAAGTACAAATTTTTTCCCTTGTCTGAGAAACCAGAAAAAAAAATTGGATTCTTGTGTTGTCATGTAAAAGAAATAATTGTGCACAATTTGAGGTTGATCCTAGAATGGGTGTGGAAGAAATAGCCTAACTTATACAAACCCATTTACCAGACTGAGTGAGAGATGAAGGCACATTCCTTATTCCATATGCTAGGACAAATGTGTACAATCGCCTCTTCTTTTCTAGTGCTATTATCTTATATTATATAATACAGACGTTACTTCAAAAATAAATATAACTTCAAAAAAAATATACATATAAAAAAAAAAGAAGATGATTGCATCCAACGCGTCATGCATTCAGTCATGCATATTAACCAATGACCTAAATTCTGACAAGTCACTAGGGGTTTCCCTGGCTAGCTCAGGCAACCCAATTCCATGCTCTAATAGCAAGTGTCTTTCTGAGTATTTTATTAAATTTTGTTTTTGCATTTGAAGTTCAGTGCATGGAATGGGTTGCCTGAATCAGCAGGGAATACCAAGAGCAGATTTTAAGTCCCTAATAAACATGTATGACTCGACTGACACAGGGACGCGCGTAGTAGGCCTACGTGGTAATCCTCACCTTTGAAGAAACGTGTGGCGGACGCTCGAATTTGTAGGCGGTCGCAACTTCTAATACCTCTCCGCCAACGTGTTTGACTTCTTCACATCAAAAAGGTCAATTTTGGTAGATCCTGTACCCCAAAAAGCATTTATGAAGCTAAGAATGCAGGGAAATGCTTGGCGTATGCTACCTTCTCACCCACAAGCAAGCTTATTAAGGATCATAATTTAATATTTACACTTGAAAAAGAAAAGTGTGTGTGTGTCAGGGGTGTCACTGTCACATCACAGGCAAAGGACTAAGAAAACACGTATATTGTAGTTTTGTAACCTTTTATTTCCCTTCTTTGTAGGCCTAAGGATTTGTTTCCTTAAGGACGCGCAACTGTCAACTATTCGATAATTATCTAAACAATATAGAGATCTAGCTCTACATGGTGACTTTACTAAACAACAGAGAGAAAGTCGGACCTTTTCCCACATTAGGAGGACATGTCTTTCTTTTGTAGAACGACTAGATTCTAGTTACCCTAGATACGAAGCAACCTTTTCTTTTTTAGTCTCTAGAGTACAGGCGTCGAAATTGTGAGTTCTTTAGTAATATCACGTGACAGCTTAAAAGCCAGATAGCTCAATAAAAACTACGCATCATTTTAAAGTTGATATCAATACTTGATAAAAGAAATGATAAGTCAGTATTAATTTTTAAATCTCACGAAAACTCTTACATTTATTTCACTTTTTGTTAAAAAAAATATTAACTAAATGAGAATTTAAATAATAAAAAATAATTTGAATCTAGTTAGAGCTAATATAACGCGAATTATCTGGCAATAAAGTGTCCATGTACAGATTGGTCTTTCCGGTCTAGATTCGCCACGATGAGGGCTAAAGGCGAGGTAAGAGTTATAAATTTTTGTACAAAATCTTTAATTCATACGTTATTACTTTTAATTTCATGTCAAAATTTACTTTTGGACTTGATGCACATAGATATATATCATATATATTGATATATTCACTTATTTAGGTACAAAAAAAATATATCTTAAATCCGCGGTCCACGTTGGGCTATGACCATGGCGCCTATGTATGGGCTATGGCGCTAGCATTGTATCAGGCTATCACTATCATTATAATCATCCGCTATGTGTAGACTGACAACAAACAGTATGTACGGTCGCTACTGGCGTTACCTGATAATCATGTTATTTACATTTGCCTGATAACTGTTTTGTTTGCCAATAGGTTTGGATCTATATTCTAGATCATCTACCATAATTTATAATCTAGATCTATTTTAAGTATTTTACTATTTACTTATTAATTTACTGACTTATTTATTTAACATTTTAGAATTTAGATCTAGAGACAAATTCTATTTTTCAATTAACTAATAATTAATTTTCTAATTAATGATATAGATCTAAATCATAATTTATTTCTTTTTTTTTTCAGCTACAAGAGTACAAAGTTGTAGGCAGAGGTCTGCCATCTGAAAAGAACAGGACTCCTGCTCTTTATCAGATGCGTATTTTTGCTCCAGACAAAGCAGTAGCCAAGAGTAGATTTTGGTATTTCTTGAGTCAGTTGAGGAAGCTAAAGAAGGCAACTGGAGAAATTGTTGGTTGCAGCCGTGTAAGTAGAGGACGAATCTAGATCTATATCTTGAATCTAGATTCTAGATCTACAGATTAAACAAAATAAAATAGACAACCTAACATAGCGATTTACAATCAAATTAATATGCTGCAATATATTCTACACTTTGGGTTCATGTAAGGTCAGTTTGGGTTGGTTTAGATTTAGGCCTAATGCATTAGAGCTTATTTAAATAAACATTATCTTTAATGTGAACATACAATTGTTGTTTACTAAGAGACCAGGTATGTTCTTTTGGAACCTATCAAGGTCAAGGATATTTTCCACGACTAAATGTTTTCAATGTAACAATTCTGACCCCCCCCCCCTCCCCAAAAAAAAACAAAAAAAGACAAAATAGTATTCAACTGCATCATTTCTAGCTAGGTGCTTGCCAAGAATTCCAAGGACTTTTTATTTCTGAATGAAAACATGATAACTGTTACCATAAGCTCTAAAATAATTTTCATTTTATTCATTGCCTAGTTCTAATGAATATATTTGGAATTGACAAAATTCATATCATCTTTTTTTGTGTTATTTCAGTTATTTTATAAACTTGAATTGTTTTACTTTACAAAAAATTTTTCCAACTGCACAGAACTGAAGCATTAACATTTTTTTTGTCTTTTCGCTCATCATTTGTGCAAAATAAAATTTCCAGCTAGTCGCCTTCTATCTCAGTGTTTGAGCTTGAAGTGAATCTAGTTGTTACATTGCTAATTGCTAATCATAGTTGTTAAAATTTATTTTAAAACTTGTTAGTATTTGTATAGCCTATGACACTTAAACCATTTTACAGTTAATACCTTTGCTATCAATCATTGATTTTGGGTCATTCAGGCGGATTAATCATGCACTGCAAATTCTTAAATAATTGTATCCTCTGATCTAAGAGTGATAGTGGCACTATTTTTTGGTGTTTGTCGGTTGCGAAAATGAAACACATTTAGCTAATATTTAGGCTATTATTGAAGATAATTTTCATGGGAATGTTGTTTCAGCTCTAGAATAAATAGCAAATGATTGGAGTGATGTTGAAATAATTGTTTTAGTCATACTGGAGATGGGAAGAAAATTTGTCTTAATATTTAAATGTTTTTGAGCTCTGTAGTCGAAGACCTTTCATGATATGAAGCATAATAGGTGGTCCCTATTTCAATTTCTATTCTCAATTATGAAAGGATGTTTCCTTTTTTTCCCCCCCTTTGTTTCATCTTTCTCGACTTAGTACTGGATAGTTAGTTCCAAACAGCTGTTAACTGGCATATTTGAGGAATTTCAGCTTACAAGGCATAATTAAAAAAAAAAAGAGCTGGATATCAATATTTTAATATGTTCATATTTTTTAATATGATTTTTCTAAGAAAACTTTTTTTTTAACAGGTGATGGAAAAGAAGCCATTGAAAATAAAAAATTTTGGTATCTGGTTGCGTTATGATTCACGTAGTGGCACCCACAACATGTACAGGGAATATCGTGATTTGACTTGTGGCAAAGCTGTAACACAGTGCTGTAAGTTGCTTTCTTTCTTGCAGTGATGGGAATTTTCCGAAAATTTTCGGAATTCCGAAAATTTCTTCTGATCCGATTTTCAAGCAAAAAAATACGAAATTTTCGGACATTTTTTTTTCCGGGAAAAAATATCAGAATTTTTTTATGGAGAAAAAAAATCCAATTTTATTATTTTTCCATTTTCAAAAAAAAAATGCGACAAGTTTCATTTTTCAAAGAAAACTCGCATGATCGTATTGACTTGTTGATCTCAGTGTAGACTCAAGTGGCTTAAGTGGTTTGAATCAGTCTAGATAGATATATTCTAATTCTACATAAGATATCTAGTTTCTTTAATTTCAATACTTTTCATAGCCACCTAAAAAACTTGGAAAACATCTTGAATATCATTATAAAATTCAACGTCTAGTGTAAAGTTAAAACAAACTGTGAAAAAATCTTGATCTAAACTCTAGTTTTACGAAATTTATTACTGTTGAGTCAGTGAGGATAAAATCGTACACTGCCGTGAAATGTCCGCGAATTTAGTGACTTAGATCTAGACTCTAGATTTACGGTAGAGTCAGTAAAGATAAATTGGCACACAGCCGTGAAAAGTCAGCAAATTTAGTGACTTAGATCTAGTTTCTAGATTTACGGTAGAGTCAGTGAAGATAGATCGCACACGGCTGTGAAAAGTCCGGGAATTAAGTGACTTAGATCTAGAATTTAGATTTAAGGTAGAGTTAGTGAAGATAATTCGCAAAGAGCAGTGAAAAGTCCGCAAATTTAGTGACTTAAATATAGACTCTAGATTACGTTAAATCACTAGAATCTAGTGAACATAATTACTAACCCTGTGGAGCCGTGAAAAGTCCGCGAATTTTAGTGATTTGTTGTTAAAATCTATAGAGTTAATTATAGATTCTAGATCTATGATAGATTCAGTGAAGATAATTCGCACACAGCCATGAAAAGACCGCAAATTTTAGTGACCTGGATCTAGAGTCTAGATCTACTGTAGATTTAATAAAAATATTACACACACAGCTGTGAAAAGTCCATCAAAGTTATGGTCATGAAAGCCATGGGAACTACATAGCGTATAGATCTAGTTGAAAAAGAAATTCTGCTTGAAAAAAAATGCAAATAGGTCTAATACCACCCTCTCCAAATGTCATTTATTTAGTAATGAAATGTCAATTAAATATACAAACAGTTGAAATAGGTTTATATATACTACAGGCTCTGTTGATGAGGTTTTAAGTTCTAGTATCTATGAGATACACATAGGAACTAAGAATATACTTTTCCGTAACAGAGAGAGAATACATATTATGAAGGCATCTCTAAGAAGGTTTCTTATTTTAAAACACTGGAATAATAACCATTTCTAATGTTTCTTAGTAAATCTTTGAACAAAAATGGTTGTTTTGAGGTTTTGGGATGACAGTCAAGTTGTTACCTGATTAAAATATAACTGTCATTACATTTTCTGTGGATATACCACTCAGCTTAAGACATTATTCTGTTCTGAGTGGGATGTTGTCAATAATTGATTTGATCAATGCATGATTTTGTGTATGTTGTCTGTTGTATTTATGTGTATGTTTCTGTTGTGTTGTCTTTGTATAAGAAAAGAGTCCTTGTGATCACAACAGATTTCCATAAGGATCAATAAAGCAGTCTTAGTCTTTACAATCTATCATCACACGACGAATGAAAACGGGGGGGAATTTAAAAATTTAAACAATTTAAAAAATTTCCTAAAATTTTTGTAGAGTCTGTTCCCATCACTGTTCTTGAATGTAATTACATTTATGTATCTAGGGAAAAAAATTCAAACCACTTTTTATAGTGGGCCATGCATGCACAGAACTGAAGCATTATTGTAACTATTTGCTTTCAATGCTCATCATCTGTGCAAAATTAAATTTGTGACCAGTCGCCTTCTATCTCACTACTTGAGCATGAAGTGAATCTGGTTTCTACAATTTTTATCATTTTATTTTTTTAAAAGAAATTACGGGTATTGCAAGTTGGAAATAGTTAAAATTGATTTGGCCCAAGTTTGTGAATTATTGCCTTGATGTTTGTAAAATAATATATATTCAAGTAGCTAAATCTTTCTCACTATTTTTCAGACCGTGACATGGGTGCTCGCCACAGGGCAAGAGCTCACTCAATTCATATTATCAAGGTAGAAGAGATTGCTGCTAATAAATGCAGGAGACCCAACACAAAACAGTTTCATGTATGTAATGTTTGGTTAAGTCTTTTATTTATTTTGCTGATGCTTGTTAATATCTTAATGTTTTTGAAACTGTTGATCATGTATTAATTTTCTTATTTTCAGGATAACAAAATCAAGTTTCCCTTGACTCACAGAGTACACAGGAAGCTTCATGCCCCTCGCTTCACTGCAACCAGACCACACACAACATTTTAAGTTACATTTCTGAAATAAAGTGCAGTGTTTTAATTTAGACATTGTCTTAGTTATTTATTTCCTGACATAGGTCACAGTTATGCTCAAGTAAGAAGTTCTATAAAATGCTGATCAATCTTTAGTTGCTACACATAGGCTGGTGTAGCTTTTCATTAAATAAACCCAACTTGGTGAAAATTAAATCTTCCTGTGTTCAAGTAACATTGTAAACCAAACATTTTATTTTTTATGAGAGTTTCCAGTCTAAGTGGACCCATAACATTCACATAAATACATAGACTCCTCTTCCCCGTCTTTGTGTTTAAGAGTGTAGATATTAAAAATGGGGCGGCTAGCTTACTGAAGCAATAGCCAAATCAGATAAGGTGGCAACTTCTAAATTGTATAGGTGCCTTCTGGGCCGGTCTTAAACCTATGTTGCAGTGGGCCCTGTGCTATAAAAAAAGGCTTTTATGTAATAAAATGAAATAATCTGGAAAGAATTTTTACTTTTATAGTCACTGGCATATAAATATGCCATAGATTGCAAGGTTTGTTAAGTAATGTTAACTGCAATTTTGTATTTAGAAAAAAATGAATAAAATGCAAAGCCGAATTTATTTTAAAATTGTGTACAATACACCAGAACTTTAAGGAAATAGTTTTTAATTTTCACTAAACTATCCTTAGCAAAAATTCATATAAAAAAAATTCAATACCAATATATTAGTACCATTATTTTTTAATCTTTAGTACTTCCTAAACAGTTTGAACATTCAAATCTAATTTATAATAAAATCAAGTATCACATAAAACAATTCCATGTGAACATACAAAAACAGTGCTCTACAAACTTTTATATTATATGTTGGAGCTACCATTATAGTCAAATTATTTCAAAAAAAAGAAAGACACATCTGTAGGACATCACCAATTTCTGGCTAATGGATGCTCGGCAGCATAACCATTAGACTTAAACATTATGTCTGCAATTAGTCTGTTTATGTCATCTATTTCTATCTTTGATTCTCCAGCTGAAAAGTAAAAAAAAAACAAACATTAAATCACAGTGCTTGGTTAAGATTCATTGAAGGTGTGGAACAAATAACTAGATAACATCATAAAACTTCAGGGCTCTGGCCTGCTTCAAACCCCCCCCCCCTTTTTTTTTTCAGATCTGGCTGTTTCGTCTCCATGCCCTAACCGTAATCTGTTGTAGATCTCTTAGACAATTTAAAAATGACAAAACTATAGTAAACAAAAAGACATCAGGTAAACTGGTCATAATCATGTACCTGTATGCCTTAAAACAACAAAAAAAAAAGACTGGCCTTCATTAAAACAAATTGGGGAGGGGGGGGGGGGGGGTAATGGCTAACATGTTCTATTGAAATGAGTATTTCAAGATGTGGTATGCTCTAAACTTGAAACTCAAATTTTAGTTTCCACCTATCTTCTTTTATTTCCTTCTTAATCCATATGTTAACAGTTTTGTTTTCTTTGGTATGTTTTGTGTTGGACAACTTTTCTCTATAAGCTCCCAACACTTGCCACAGGGTTGAGTATAGCCTGTTACCCAGAGTTATTTGGGTGGGTAGCGCTTCACTAATACCTCTTATCTTGTGAAAGCTGTATTTAGCTAAAATTTAGCATATTCTGTCATAGCTTAGTCATTGGCGTCCAATATATTGAGGGCTACAAAGCATCCTACTACTTGTGCCTGCAATATGGCAGAGATATGGGGGTCTTTCAGATTATCCAGGTCACAAATTTTACCATGTTTTGTTAACTTTTTTTAGGTGTAAATTTGAAGTTCATCATAACAAGATCATGGTAAATTGAAAACTGGGAGCTTTTTACTTCCAAGAATGCCTTTTTTTTAACCATAATGGAATGGTTTCAACATTATACTGGGATAGATACGGTATAATGAAGTGGATACAATATACTGGCACATCAACAACAGGATTAGAAAAGAGAATTGTTAATTGTACATTAATTCACAAATCATTTACATTATTGGGGATTAACCCCAACGCCACATTATACCTTGGTATCTTTCATATAAGAAGGGTCGTCAGCATTAATGAAGACCTTTGAAGGAAGCTTGTTACCAGGTATTAGGTTAGATATAAATTAGATGATTGATATACCAATATTTAGAGTTTATACACTTTCTCATGACAATGGCAACATACAGAGAAGTTCATTGAGTGACTACACAGATATCTTGATGAGTGTGTTGGTAGACACTCTTAGCAAGTAATGCAAATCATCCTGAGCTAAAAAAAATAACAAGTTAACTTACGCAGTGTGAGCTCATAAATATTTCTCTTAATTCTTTGCTCTGCTTCATAGCAAAAAGATCTTGTCAGTAATACCTATTACAAAAAAAAGCCAGTTGTGAATAAAGCAATATATCAGTCTAATGAGATTTTTTTAAAAGAATTTCTGTTGGAATAGCTTCAGATTTTCACAGGTTATGGCAAGAAGGTTTTTATCTTCAGTAAAAAATGTTTCACTGAACCAAAAAGAATCATTGAAACATTTATGTAGAGCCTATAAATATATTTGATATATATAAGCTTATTTTTTTAAATATCACTACAATTTTGGTTTATTTTAAATAGTGTATGATGTAAACATGAAAATGTTCACGTCTGATTTTTTAAAAAACAAAAAAACCTTTTTGGCTATTTGAGGTGTATGCTATTAGGTAGCAGAGTGCTTTTATTTATTACCCCCTTTCTGCAATGACGGCCTTTCATGTGGCTTAGATATCTGGAGAGAAAACTCTGAATTGCCAGCTATACCCAAACATAAGATAGACTTCAGGAGTCAACTCTGAGGAAAAATCAGTAGCTAGTGACCCAGCACACCCTGGCAGAACCTGCTGGCCTCAAACTGTATCAGCATTTGCCATTCCTTTGGACAGATCAGCTGTATGGAGAGAGGGGGGAAACAATGACATATAGTAAAACATACTAACCTCATGATCAGAGTTTTTGAGACCTATACAGTAAGATCTTGAAGCTCTACCAATGCACGCCAACATTGCATACAAGTCTATGGCTATATCTGCTAGTCTACGAAGTTTCATTTGTTCATTCACAACTTTCTGAATTGAAAAAAAAATGCCTGAATCTTTTATTTAAATAATTTTGTTTTTAGCAATTAAATATAATATAATGATGTTAATAATATTTAATAGTAACTCAAATGTTACAACCACAAAAACTAATGTACCTATTAAGCCATTAAAGAAAGACTTAGTTGGAGCAATAAGTTTAATGAATATCTTGGGAGTGAAATTCTCTTCAAGAGATTATATTTTAGTTTACTTACTACTTAAGACCATGTTTGGTGTGGTTACTGAAGTTCTCAACAATGAGCATATGTACTTAATACAATTAATAATGTTAAAGATTGGTTTGGTTTCAATAACAAAAGGCCTAAATAAATATATTTATTATATATGTTTTGTGGGATTCACAGTAATCAGGAAACTAATGTTTAAAGTCTGGTGAATATATCAGGAATTTCACACTTCCATGTATCTAATCAGTTCTAATAAAGTGTTTGATATTTTGGGGGGAAAAGTGAAGCCATCATTATAGTTATGCTGGATATGTGATAGAAAAAAAATCTTAAATTTTACTAATATACATTTAATGAAAAATTCATTTTAGAAACTTACATTTCCATACAATGGCAATATGTCTTCTACAACCATTCCTAAACTGACAAGACTAGATGAGAGTATTCGGGCTTCTTTCTGAAAAAGAAAATTTTAATCTTTCCTCAGGGATATTATTTGGGAGGTACTAAAAAAGACTGTTCCCTCCCTCCTCTTCACAAACTATTTTACCATTTGATAAACTATTGGAAATAAATATGATCCTCAAAAAATAGATAAGAAAATTATTTTAATAAAGATTATAGTAAAGATACACTATAAATTAAATTATAATGCTTAATTAAAAATAAATGCCCCAATCTATCCTTTTTCACGATTCTAATTTACTTAAGCCTGGTCATGTGGTATGTACTTTGAGCCCTCGCCACGATATAGTCCTAAGAAGGACTCCTGGTCACTTCCATCCTCAGCCATTATGAAGGAAGTTTGGACTAGGATGTTATAATCTTCATTTCTGAAGAAACTTCCAACACTTAAAAACAACAAACAGGCTGAGTGAAGTTAGAATCAAGCTTAACTTGCATAACCATTTAAAACTAAATGATGGAAACTAAAAGTTACTGGAATGAGAAATAATCTTACCTCCAATTCGAGGTGAACTTCTTCAAACAGACTGGGCTCTGTTGATGCTATTATAGCTTTACCCATTGATCTTCTAAACCTTTTCTTGAACATTAAAAGTGGATTTTGATGAGGATCTCTGAGTTTTCTGTGTAGGAAAATTCAATTCTTGATTAATCTCTCCATCTTACATTCTATTATGTAAAACAAATATAATTAATTTGTAATAAACAATTAACTAATTGATTAATTTTTTTTATTGATTTGTGCATATAAACAATGAATAATAATGTGAAATGTCAACTTGACCTGAGAATGTGAAGTGGGAGAAAAAAATTGTTATGTGATAAGGGGACTAAATCCATATATATATATATATATATATATATATATATATATATATATATATATAAATCCACATCTCTCATAAAGTAGCATTATTTCCCTTATTTTAAAATCAAACAAAATAATTAATCACCAACAATTAATTAACTATTTGTTTAATTATTTAAAAATTGATTCTGGTCTTGTCAGGTTTAATGAATAATTGTGTTAAGTTTTAACTTAATTGGAAAATGAGAAAAAAAAAACATGTTCAAACTTTTTACCAGACAGACAGAGTAATGACTAATTCTCTTAAGATGAATTCATTGTAATTGTACAAAGGATGTGTTTTATTGTTTAATGAGCTAGTTGATAGTCACAATGGCTAGCTAACTTAATTCCTGAAGTTTTCCAGTAATATTAACTCTAGAAACTTATGCCAGTAAAGCAGTTGGAAAATAAATTAGAGTACATTCTTAGATTACTGTTTACAGCTAATTCAGCTCAAAGCTTCAGCTTTTAGATACAGATACACCAAGTTTTCACCTTTACCTATTAGGTAAAGCATAAGCTACAATAGCAGGTCAGGTGTTGGACATTAAGTATCTATACTTGACATTCTCTGACATTCAATGGGAAGATGACACCCTTTGTAAAATAAACAATGGACTTTAGAAGGAGAAAAATTAAAAATGAATAATCAAACTTTAAAATTCCATTTATGACTTTTTGTAAAAATGCCCCACCCTTCTGTAACACAATAATGTAAATGTTCAAACATAGTTTATCACTAAACTGCTATCTGTAGTAGGCTTGATGTTTGATATTTTGGGTTTTTGACACATCAGCACTATTAAAAGAGGAGAATGAAAACATAAAAAAAAATGTTGCAAATCAAAAAAATGAATTTTAAAAAGAACTAAAACTTTCAATGAAAGTAAGATACATATTCATAGTCTTTTGAGGGGCAAAAACTTACAAAAAGGTATCTTTCATGCTTCTGCCAGCAAACTGCAATCCTTGAAGAGCTACAAAAAGACGCAAGATTTCATTTGTTCCCTGAAATGTAGCAAAAAAAAAAATAAATCACCATTAAATAATACATTATCAAACAAAAACATATCTTTAAACACTAGAAAAACAAATATGTCCTATTTTTTTTTAAACAAAAAAAAAAGGTTGAAGACCTCAAATATTTGCATGATTCTTGAATCTCTAAGGTATCTTTCATGAGGAAGATCTTTTGTGTAACCGGAGCCTCCCATTATTTGTAGACATTCTGAGACACAGTTCCAGCAACTTTCAGAACTAAAGATCTTATTTTAAAAAAAATTAATACAAACATATTGAGAAAAAAAATAGAATGACCTACATATGAATTTCTAATTTAACTTACATAAGGAGTATTACAATTGATACTTGAGTTATAGGTAATCTTATTAGATTTTTCAAAATATTTATACAAGGTATTTTTATTTCTGTAAGTATGTAGTAAACCAAATATTTTTATTCATCCAACTAAGCCAAGATTTTAGAAAATTTTATAAATACTAAATTTCACCAAAGTCGTGGTTACTAAAAATAAAGAATGCAGACAAAGTAAACAAAAACTTGGCAAACATAATAAAGCATACAGCATCCTTGATAAGCCAGAAGGGAAGTATTACTCGAATACTTTAAAGATGTAAGGGGGCATGGTGGCTGCTTGGTAAAGCATTTGACTGAGATTTTTAATGTCACTGAGTCCACCCAGCTCTAATGGGTACCTGACATTAGTTGGAGAAAAGTAAAGGCGGTTGGTCGCTATACTGACGTAAAACATCGGCCATAGAAGCAAATGACCTTTACATAATCTACACTATAGATCGCAAGGTCAGAAAGGTGTACTTAACTTTAAAAAAAAAAAAGATTAAGAAACTATTGTACTCACAAATTTCAACATTTAATACTTTGTCTAATGCAAAGGCATTCTATACAATGACTAAGAAAAGTTAGAAAATATTTAAAAAAAAGACATTTTCCTATTTTAAAAAATGCAAGGTATAGTAAAGAATTGAATCCTAGTTCTTGCCACTAAACTCACATCTTACTTTTATAACAGCAGATTCAATTGACATGTCAGGATCAAGGTAATCATCCATGATGTGTGCAGTTAAATAAGACATACTTTCCATTGCATACACAGATATTGCCATCTTAGCAAACTTTTCCTTAAAAAAAACAAACAATAAAAATGCCAGGTAATCTTAACATTCATTTCAGTTAACATAATAAAGA
Organism: Biomphalaria straminea; assembly: GCA_021533235.1. Classification (NCBI taxonomy): domain Eukaryota; kingdom Metazoa; phylum Mollusca; class Gastropoda; family Planorbidae; genus Biomphalaria; species Biomphalaria straminea. The sequence goes on along the minus strand of JADKLZ010000687.1, from coordinate 28,020,554 downwards.
ACAATTGGACGATGAAATCAATATCAGTACCTTGATTAATCCAAAGGAGCTGAGCTTTTCACCAAACTGAGATCTTGTAATGGCATGCTGTGCTGTCAAATCTGTAGATTAGAGGATGTTCTAATACTGAGAATGAAAATATTTAGAGTTGAAGAGACAAAGGGCTGGTAATGTTAAGTGGGTAGAGTGCTATACTGATAAATTATTAGCAGTAGTTTGAGCCTTAGTGCATTATTTCTGAAAGGAAATCTTTTTTTTTTTTTAAAGTTGCCTAGTTGATAAAAAAAAGTAAAATTTAAGAAATCATGCCTTGAAGTAAAAAGTATGTTTTCCTGTCCATACTGCTGGAGGAGTTCTGAAATTATATGAGCCACACAATATTCAACTATTACACCCCACCCCCTCTGTCCATATGATATTGGTTACCCCTACTGTATTTGAATGAACTAAGGATTCATAACAGGTCTCCAATCATTTAATACAATTTTGACATATTTATTAGGTATAAATATAAAGTGTGCACTGAAGACAGTTATAGGATAAGTTATTGTATGTAATTTTAGAATATGAAATTCTTACTTATTAATTTCTTGAGTACTCCGGCCCCACTGCTGCCCATGGAGAATCTACCACTGTTAAGAATACGCATGGCAAGCTGAAATAAGAGAACTTTCAAATAAATTGATTGCAGATAAATGGCACATTTTTGCTTTATATACAAAGTAATTTAACCTACCTTAAAGCCATCGCCAACTTCACCAAGAACATTTTCTGTAGGTACATGTGTGTTGTCAAAATGAACTTCACAAGCTGTAAACATAAAATTTTATTGTAAAAAAAATCACAATAAAACTTTATACTATCAAAGAAATCCCAATCCTGTAACTTGATAGTAAAATAAAAAATTTTGTAAAAAGTTTTATTAAAACAGCATTTAAATTATTTTAATTTTTTTTTTTAAATTGCGTAGAATCTAAAATTTGTAAATGAATATTTACTATTAGATCCACGAATTCCAAGCTTATCTTCAGGCTTCCCATTTGTGATGCCACCAAATGCTCGCTCCACAATAAAGGCTGTAATCTTCTCTTGAGTTTCTCCCTAGAAGAAATAATGATAATAACATTAAAACTTTTTTCAAAAGCTAAAAAATGGGTTGTGTATGCTAAAGTATAAGCCTAGCAAATATTCTACTCTACTAGCTTGAATGTTTAACAATGTTTAACAATACAGTATATGAAATAGGCATTTTCGTTGTGATGATTCTGCCATCAGTGCCTGTACTCTCCTCAATGCTTGTGCATCATATTATAAGTAATAAACGAAAAGCTTTCAATGACACCACAGCATATATGTGTGTGATCTATATATAGGTCCTTAACAATAGTGAGTTAAAAGGAAAGGGCAAGATAAAGAATATCTGCTTGTCAGCAATGTTACCATTTTGTAATAGTAAGTGACCTATAAACCTTACCTCTGGTGTTTTGACCTCAGTTTTGGCAAACACAGTAAACACGTCAGCAATGCTGCCATTTGAGATCCAAATTTTACTACCATTTAGTATCCAGTACTTTCCATCCTCTGATAGTGTGGCTCTGGTTTTTATTGAAGCCACATCACTACCACTAGAGTTAAAAAAAAATAATTGTAATAAGTGAAGATCAAAGACAAAGCTTGGATTTGGTTGATTAAAATATTGAACATAATTCTCAATGATAAAATTGTAAATAGGAAAACTAAATTACATTTGAAGTGGAAATACAAACTTTCTATTGCATACAGATTATGACCTTAAAATCTAGACCTTAAAATCTAGATATGTGAATGGTCACTTTTAAATTGAATTGCCTTAAAAGAAAACTTTTAAATAATTGTATTGAAAAGAAAATGTTTAAATTATAGTCTTAAAAGCAAACTTTCTTCTATTAACCACATCATCTTGTGACCCATTTTGAAGCTAAACACTATCTATTTACAAGACCTCTTACCTAGATGGTTCTGTTAAGCAGAAAGCAGCAATATTCTCTCCACTGGCCAATTTTGGTAAGTATTTCTCTTTCTGTATCTCTGTACCAGCAATTAAAATACCCTAAAGTTTTAAAGGAATTTTTTTTTAATAGCTAAAGTATTTTAAGTTAAGCAATTAAACTTAAGGACCTATGGCAATTAAGTTTATTTAAGAACTAATGAGA
>JADKLZ010000687.1:27998591-28009215 GCA_021533235.1 Biomphalaria straminea | reverse complement strand
GTCTAGATTAGTAGATCTAGAATCTAGTCTAGATTAGTAGATCTAGATTAATCTAGAATCTAGTCTAGATAAGTAGATCTAGAATCTAGTCTAGATTCTAGATTAGTAGATCTAGATCTAATCTAGGTCTAACGGTCACTCTATTCAACTCTATTGAATAAATCCACTCCTACCTTGAATTCATCCTTTGCCTTTGTGGCTTTGTCAACTTTCACTTTGTGATAGTGTAGACGAAGACGTAGATCTAGTCACTAGACTAGTGACAGTAGTGTAACTTTCACTGACTGACTTTCAGTATGAGAATAATGAGTAGAAAAAAAAAAAAGAACACTTCACCAAGCTAGATTATAACTTATTATAAGTCATAATTATCTGGATAACACAAGTAGGGCAGCAATTCGTTTTCTTTATTACACTGGCTTGCTTTCAAAGTGTAAGGATCAATATTATTTATTTCTGAAATTCTCTTTCAATATATCTTTCTTTGCTCGACTCATCCATGGTAAGTGCCTATAAAAGCGTTTGTTTATTGTGCTTAGAAACCAGATTTTTACTAACAATATGTCTGCCGTGGTCTAATCACGTGACTATGTCTACCAACCCATTGTCATGCATGCAGTTACTTACCAAAGGAATTAGATCTAGGTATTTCCTAATAGACGTCTATTATGTGACTGATGTTTTTGTTTTTTTTACCAGACGTATTGCATCTTAAAATCAGTAAATCTAGAATCTATACTATTTAGTACATTATTTATACATGCTACCAATTTATATGCCAAAAATTATCTAGGGTGACCCGTCAAAATAGCGCCGACAAAATAGATCCGACAAAATGGCGCGAAACTTCCCGACAAAATAGCGCGGACTTATGTATGATGTGTATAAAAGTACCGGATTATTAGTAATTTAATGTCCACAGAGTGTGATGCTAGATTTTGAGAAGGCAAGTCAAAATTAATGCAGTAAGCACAGTGTTCTTTGCAACCAGACTTGTCGGTTGTCTATTCCAGCTTGGACAAAGTCTCTGGCGTAAAGTACAAGATAAAAATCTTGCAGCTACATATTGGGAAGATAAAAATGTACGCATATTTGTCAAGATGCTGTTAGCCCTTTCATTTGTTCCACCTGCCAATGAAATGTAAGGTACTACATTTGAAGAATTAAATGAAGCTCGGCCAGATGTTGTAGGGAATTGGTTTAACTATTGGAAGGACAACTAAATTGGTCGCCAGAGACGAAACCGCAAAGTGACTCCAAGATTTCCAATAGCATTATTGAATGTTAGAGATCGTAAGCAGGACAATCTACCTCGAACAAACAATCCAGTGGATGGATGGCACCATGCTTTTCAACTGTCTATTGACGGTCATCACTCTAATGTTTACAAGTAAATCTCTTACTTCATCAGAGAACAAGAGAACACTGAGAACAAGTCTCAATGCTACAATGCTGTAGGATGAAGTAAAGCTGCAAGCAAGACAAAGTACCTTCAACTCAACAGACGACTATAGGCTATAGGCCTATTGCCAATGTACGGCGAAACAAGCAAGTGATGGAATTTCTACGTGACATTTCCTACAATTTAACTTTGTGAAAGTTTGTGCGTGTGTGTAAATTTGACAAGTATCTTTGCGTTTTCGAAGTACCCTTTTATAATGTAAATAGATGCTGTATTTTGAAATTATTATTTTTGCCTTATGATATTTTTTTTATGTTTTAAGATATCTAAAGTGTTTCCTGCAACAATGACTGAAACATTATGATAACATTCATTAAAGCAAAAAAAAAAATTAGCTTTATTCATATTTTACGATTTTTAAAGTATTTCTTTCAAAATGACTAAAATATTTTTTTTTCTGCGCTATTTTTATCGCCTAGACTATAGTACAGATTTGGCAACATTTTCCGGGAAATCCCGATATTATCTCTTGTTAAGTTTTGGATGTAGGAATTTGTAGGCATCCTTTGAGTCCAGCTCTTGTCTAGATCTAGATCTATTCCCTAGCTTCTAGTCTAGATCTTTAGTGACTTTAGATTGTATAAAATCGTCTAGATCTACTCTACATTCCATTTCCAGACCAAAATTTAGAGTAGGACCTGTAACTCTCATTAAAGTGGTAGGTTCGTGATCTGCTCGGTCAAAAACTTTTATTTTATTTACTAGATCTAATTTAAAATAAAAAATTTAGTTGTGTTTTGTGTTTATTTAATTTTAATACAATGTGAATGTAATTGATTGTGAATGTGATTGAATTGAAATTTGAATTTTTTGATTGATAATAATTGATAAAATTGATTGTTATCACTGATTACATTGAATAATCATGGAGTATGATGGGAGTGGAGTATAGTCTAGACTCTAGATGCATGGATCTAGATACTATCTAAGACTCTAAGATTTATAGACTATATAGATCTATGACTATAGTAGACTTAGTTTGTATCAGAGTTTCTTATTCTATATAATATAGTTAGTAGATCTATAATATAATCTATAGTCAGTAAATGGGGTAGTTCCGGATTTCTTCTCAGTCACGTGGTTGTGTTGTTTACATTAATGCCCTCATTGATTTCATTGTAATTTAAAAATGAAAATAGTCTATATCTAGACATCTTTAAGTAATCAAAACTATGTTATAATAATTCACTATTATTTATGATTATTTAGTAGGTCTACTAGATCTAGGCTAGCACTAAATCTAGATCTACATCTTATCATAGGAAGATATTGCCATTATTGCCATGCATAGGACCACAGTCACGTGACTATTTATAAAGTAGGTCAGAGATTCGGAACTACCTCATTACTAAGTACTAAAGTAAGGAATCTCACTATCCAGGCTCTCTGCAAACTGCACCACATAACACCGCCAACTTGAAGAACCTGACAACTCAGGGCTCCAAATAACATAATAGTTTAATGTCAAATGGAGGTGCAGTGGCTGAGGGGTAAAGCACTTGACTTCCGAACTGGGGTCAGGACCGTCAGGGGTTCAAATCCCGGTGAAGACAGGGATTTTTAATTCCTGGATCTTCAGGTGCCTCTAATTCCACCCAGCTCTTATGGGTACCTAACATTAGTTGGGGAAAAGTAAAGGCGGTTGGTCATTGTTCTGGCCACATGACACCCTCGTTAAGAATAAGATGACCTTTACATCATATGCCCTATAGACCACAAGGTCTGAAAGGGGAATTTACTTTACTTTATGTCATATAAATCACAGACAATACTGTACTATTAGCAACACATAACACAAGACTGTACAAATATCTCTCTGTGAAGAATCGTAGGGCCATATCAACTCTTGCACAGGCCTCTCCATCTTGTCCTGGACTTGTACTGTGCCCTTGTACTTAAACATCTTGACAGTGACGCCTCCGCTTTTTATATAGGGTTCCTGCTGGCCTTCTAGAACTGGACGGAAGATGGCTTGACTATTCTGGTTAATCACATGAGTACATCCTTCATGACTCTCCTGAGCTCAACTTACAACACATCCTTCCCGGACTGCCTTGGCTGACCATTATAACTTGTCACGGTTGACTGCTCATCTAGCGCTGGCCTGGGGTGATTTGCGTCGGCTGTCTACACACATCACTATCCCCATCTGTGTCACCACCAGTTTTATTACAATATACTCAGTAAATTAAAGTCTAATACTAATCTAGATCTAATCTAAGTATGGGCAGTGGCGTAGCATCCATGGCGCGAAGGGGTTCAATGAACCCAGGCCCACGACCATTAAGGGGCCCACACCCGATGGTGAAACAACTATGGGTCCAGGGCCCCTCTATGCAACATAAACTCTAGCTTAGGGCCTCCATGACATACTTTGTAGTGACATAAAATATCTGGATTTATATGAGGCCCCACATCTCAAATTGCTTAAGGCTTTTTTAACTGTAAACACGACACTTTATGGCGCGTTGGGGTTTTATATCCCGTGACTAATGACTAAATTTGGCCTGTCCTACACTGCAATTTTGTAAAAAAAAAAGGTTCAAATATTTTCAAGTTTCATTAAAATATCCTTAAACTTTATATTAACTTCAAAACATTTACCCTTTTTTAATCAGTTGGGGTCATTGTAAGGAACTGCTTCCATCAGGTTTATTGTAATGTGTGACGGTGCGTTGGTGGTGACGTTTGGGTCCCATACTTCCTTCTTTCTTTTTTTCCATCTATGTTAATTAAGCTGTTGATAGTAGTACCTATTTTTTATGCTTTTGTTTTCAAGTAAAATTTCTTTTTTTTTTTTCCATTACCAGAACTCTACATTTAGACTTCAAATTGGTATTAAACAAGAAAAAGAAACATCATATTTTGTTTGTTACTTAAAGGGAAACTCTCATAGTTTTTCAAATTTTAGTGAATGACATATTTAAATTCTGCGTAAAAAGTTGTAATAGTAAACATTATGTCATTTTTTATTTAAATGCTCAGAAAATTTTATATTTAATAAATTAGACAGTAAATTCTTCACATCTCAAAAAAAACGGGGTTCTGCGAGATGGTTATAGTTTTTAAAGACGTGACGTCACAACTGAACCTGGCTAAGTTAGATCTATACCTATATCACCGATAAACTTTCTATAGATCTATATCGCATTTATTCTTACGCTTCACGGCTAGATCTAGTCTCCACGTTGATTTAAAATCGGTCTTTGTTTATAAACAAGGGCGTCCGTATCAGAGCGCTGCTGGGCCCTGGGCGAGCGTCATGCGCGGGGCCCTTAGCCGTAAGGATATACTATATGTACCGTAAACTCATATATATATATCACGCTAACGCCTATTGTTATTGTTACAGCGTGAGAGACGGATGAGCCCGTTACTAGTATCTCCGCCTTATATACTTCCATACACATCCCAAGACCCGACTTATACGGAAGGGCTATACCACAGGTTTAAAAAAAAGAATTAAAAAAATACTCCTAAGTTGTTTTTTTTTTGTTGTTGTTTTTTATATATGGTGACACGGGGTTTTCCCAAAGCTGCAAGATGTCTATTCACAATAGCCTATTGGGGGGAAAAAATGCGTCATCGTCAAAGTTTCTCGGAGCCTATTGGCCGAAATAGCTGTACAAGTAGATCTATTATACATCAACTGGTTCAATACATAGGCTAGGTTACAGTACCAAATAAGATAAAATAAGATAATTTGATCCAATCTAATAGAAATTACGTTTGTTTACAATTGACAACCTCAACATAACTACTGTACAAAAACAATATTGATGAAAAATTCGAACATTCACATAAGAACACACATACACATTCACAACCAGCGCTTCATGGATTTGACTTCTATGTAGGCCTACTTCTCGATGACGACAGCTGACCTCGTAACACTCTGACCGAAAGTGGGACAAAGGAGTTTTTAAATCTTTCAGTTTTAGTCTTGATGGAAAGGAGACGACCACTTCTCATACAACCTCAACACTTTTTTTTACTTTGCAGACTAAATTAACAGTATATTTAATGTATACGTATTAATAGTAATAGGCGAGTAACTGGCGCCTTAACCAGTAAGCTTCGGGCAGGAGGGGCTCGTTAGCCATGGCTGGCTACCCACCTAGAAGAAGGAAAACTCTGAATTCAAACCTCTGCTGCCTTGCAGTTATACCCAATCAAGGGAAAGGCTTCGGGAGTCAACCCTGAGGAAAAATCAGGAGCTGGCGACCCTAAGGCAGTTTGCAGCACCCAGTGCTACACTCTGGCAGAACCTGCGACGCTGCTGACCCCAAACTGTATCGGCACTGCCGTTCCTTTGGATACATCAGCTGCGTGGAGAGGGGGGAACTGATGTGTGGGCGACATCGTTCCGACCACAGCTTATGCCCAGGCATTCATCTCATGGAAATGAGATGATCCATAGTCGCTTCGCGACTGACGATGGCCATAGATTAATAGTACTTTTAAAGGTTACTGTTTATCATTAATGATTTGGTATTCGGAGTTGGGGTTAATTCTAGATCTAATAAAAGAAAAAAAAATGCCTAGAGTCTATAATACATATTTTATATCTAGACTAGATCTACATCGGAGCTTGTTTTAAAATAAATTCGCGGAAGACAAGTACCGGTAGGCCTACTCGGATTAGTAGATCTATATAGCCTAAGATTTGAGAGCACCATTGTGACGTCACACAGAAATTCCGTGAAAATCTGACCGTTTTGGATGCGCAGAAAAATTACGTCAGAAAAACATCAATTACTAAGTTATTCTTGCAAATAAAAAAAAAAGAATAATATATTCATTATCAGTAAATCAAAACACATATTATATCAAAAATTGTCAAAACCATGAGAGTTTCCCTTTAAGTAAACATTAAAGATGTTGACTTTTTAACTACTTATTATGACTTTATAGGTGAGGAGGTTTATAGGCCTAACATGCATTTTAAGTTATAGTGATAAATACATTTATCGTAGGATAGTGTCTTTCACTTTAATGACTGCTTTGTCGTCTGGTAAATGCACTAAAAATTCGTAAGGTGGTATCAGAGTTATATCCAGAGACAGCACCAACGTTCTTTACAACCTAATCGTCAAGAAAAAAAAGATAGGCCTAATTATTTAACTTCACCAACAAGTTTGCCCAACATACAGACAAGCTGAATAACTGAAAACGGTGGATGATCTAAACAAAGAGCACATCGAAAATTTTGACAATTACTGACTGAAAGTTATTTATCGCATAGTAATGAAAGTTGTAACTTTAAAATGCAAGAACCTTTGATTTAGTGGTTATCGCAAAGTGTATCGTTTAGGTGACACAAGTAACAACAACAATGTCTTAGCACACAAATTCTTAAGAAAACAGAAGCACAACCATTTCTTCGACCCACAAATTCAAAACGAGATAATAGACTTTGACTATGCAATTTTAGCAAAACACCTAAAGAAGATCCAAATCTGTGCCATTTTTCTCTATAATGGTTGACAGAACTAAAAGAGAATTAAAAATTTATTAAATTTGCTTTATTTTCGGAAATTGTTTTGTGAACTCCGATGAAGAACTACCCAAAGAAATTGCTGAAACTCATTTGTAAGATTTCATATTAGTGAGAACGAGAAGTCTGTAGGATTGACTGGACAAATACTCTTAAGTAATAAAATATCACCATCTTTCTTTAAAGTACTTACGATGCCAAGGCAAGGATGATTTTTTTAATATGAGTGAACAGTACAACAGCCTCAGTGGCGTAGTTAGGGATTGGGGGGTCCGAGAGGCTTGACCTCTTTAGGGACCCCCTGCATTTTAACATTCGACATCCTGACATTAAGTAAAGACGTAATATTTAATATTTAATGGAAAACAAATTTCGAACACTCATTTGGTGGACCCTCAGTGGGGGTCCGGTGAGATTTTCAAATTTGGACTCCCATTCCCCACCCTAGCTACGCCACTGAATAGCCTTCATTTATTGTTTCAACAAAAGCAGCTATTTGCACATTGGGTTTACTTTGCTAAACAGAACTTAAACGTGGTCTTCAGTGATTCTGTCAGCTGTGTTATTGAACTTGCATTGGAATGTCTTTTAGTTAATGTACTGATACATACAAACTACTGGATTGTTTGTCACACAAAATATGTGTCTTATTCGGTGGGGGGGAGGGGGGCCCATCAACATATTCTTGAACCCGGGCCTACGGGTACCTTGCTACGCCACTGAGTATGGGACTATATAGATCTAGTTATCTACTATCTAGCCTAGGACAGAGACATTATTATAGGATTAGGGCTTTTTCTTATCATAGGATCCTAGCCCAATTTAATCCTACAGACCGGTTAGGTAGAGTCTATATCTTGAATTCTATAATGTCTATATATAGATTAGATACATATATTGTATTACTCACTCCTCTCTATTCTCTGTAGTCGAGTATAGTGGCACTGCATCTAAATTTCTAGTCAATCTATATTGTAGCATCTAGTGGTTGTATAGTAGTATCTAGCAGCAGTGTACTATACTGTCTATACTACTCTATACTATACTGTCTTGACTATATTATATTAGCTAAAATCTACAATATAAAATTATTGGTCCTGATCACCAGTTCTCCTAGTTCTAGTCCTATTTCTAATCTAGTCATGCTTATTAATTAGAGACTTATACTCTGCTTCAACTTAAACTCTGTTACTGTTTTTTTCTTCTTCTGTATTCTTATTATTATATTATTCAGATGATTAGTTCAATATCTGAGATGAACTGCACTGTACTTTCCAGATCAGGCAGTACTCCAATAATTTTCCTACCATAGGGGGTGTTTGGGACTGGTAAGATGGCTAAGTCATTGGTTTTCCTGGCTGATTCAGGCAACCTGCTCCATGCTCTGATAGCAGAGAAGAAGGAATAAAAATGTATGATCTATATCTAGAATAATCTAGATTCTAGATATATTGATTTAGATCTAGATATCTGGAATATATTATAATATAAAAAATCTAAATCAAAGTCTTTAAAAATAAGAGACAGATCTAGAAGCTAGAAAATCTAGAATTTATATCGCTAATAATTCTCCATTATATATAGATAGATCTAGACCTAGATGAAGAGAAATTATCTAGATTACGTGTGACATAGGGAGTTTGTTTTTCCAGTGAAACCTTTATTTGATTCTTTTCTAAATGTGGGGGGAAAACGTAGAGACATTTACATGTTTAGGTGGTCTTTAAGGTTGGGTTTGTTGATGAATCAGAGGTCATTGATTCATGTACTGATTAAATGTCTTTATTTAGTCACAGTTTCTTTCAATAAGATTTACATTTAGAGATGCTATTTTAGGTTTCATGTTTTATTTTAGCACTAATTTTCACATTTAAGCTAAAATAAATGTCTGTCTTAAAAAAACAAAGTATAAGCTGTTACAATTTATTTTAATTTAGTTTTAATTATTTATTTTTGTCTTTGAATTACAGAAGATGCCCATGCGAGGAAAGTTAAAACAAAATGATGAAGCAGTAATTAGGCAAAATTATCTATTTTTAAAAGACGAAATAGAGGCGAAACATATAGTGGATTATCTGTATTCAAAGGATGTCATTTCATTAGATGACAAGGAAGAAATTGTTTGCCAGTCTAGTAGATCTAAAAGAAATGATGTACTTTTAGACAAGTTGATGCATGCTGGCCCTGGTAATGCTTTTTGTGAATTTTTGAAAGCACTTGATGAAGAATATAGCCACGTTTCTCAAAAATTAAGGAAAACTAAACCCCCAGCAGCCCGACAACAGCAAGAGCAATGTAAGAATGTATGAATTGAGTAGCGTCTTGTTTCTTATCCTTTATTCACATATATCTGTTATCACTAGATAGACTGATTTGGGTGGGGGTGGGGGTGGATATGTAACAATGTATGATTTGATAAGCACCTTATTCTTACTCTGTATTTATCTATACTGATTTGTTGTTGTTGTTTTTAAAGACATTGTAGTTATCCCAACTTCTCATACCAAGTTTCCTTGCAATATGTTACAAGCATTTAACTCAAAATGAAATGTAATATGGTTTCATAGACAATAAAGATAACATTCAGACAAAATATAAAACAAAGAATTTTACATGAAATTGTGTTTTTTAAAAATTAAAATTAATACCAACTAATGTTTTTATCTATATTACAAATAATTTTCTTTTAATATGATTTTTTTAAAATCTTATAAAACTAATCAGGCTAAAAATAGTTCATTTATTCAACTCTATTCATCATTTACTTTTCACATTTATTCTTGTGACATGTAATAATAATTTTTTTTTTTATCAATATTCATTTTTGCTTTATGCAGCTTGGTTTGAAGAGTTACCAAATCAATTCAAACAGACTCAGATCACTGATGCTATGGCCACCAGATTATCAGAATGCTTTGGTAGTAACTGGGAAAGTGTAATGTTGGAATTAGGTCACACGCAGGTAATCATTGACAGAGAGAAGCAGAACTGCAGCAACAACGTTGTTCGGGCCATCACAAATCTTTTAATTAAGTGGCGTCAAAAGCAGCCTAGAGCGGCCACTTATGAGAAGCTGGTAGAATGTCTAGAAAGTATGAGAGATGGTGGTAATGTTAATATTGATTTTAATGAACTAGAAACAATTATAGTTGCTGAAAATACGAGACTGGGCTATGCCATGGAAACAGATGAAAGTATTTTGGAAACGATTCCTAGGCAGGAATCAAATGCTCAATGAAAAAAAAAGTCTAGCTTCTCTAATAGTGCCATATTTTATGTAATTTGTAGTTTAAGCTAAAACTTGACCAGGCAAATATTAATAGGGTTATTTTATGTTTTGGTCTCTAATGTAAGACAGCTGATTTTACCTAAGTAGAAGATATGGCAATATTACTTTAAAGCCACAGTTGCCTCTTTATGAAATTTCCTTTTTTTTTTGAAAAACTTTTTTCTTAACAAAATGAAGTGGAATCCACTAAATTTAAACCAGTAGGGTGCATTTTAATTAACAGATTTACTCCTCAGTAAGGGAAATAACTGAACATGAATTGCTTAGTTTCCATTGTATTTATTTTTAGTTCTCTTGAGTATGTGTGGGCATATCTAAACATTTTCAATACATATATATATATATATATATATATATATATATATATATATATATA
>JADKLZ010000687.1:27963371-27998491 GCA_021533235.1 Biomphalaria straminea | reverse complement strand
ATATATCTTTGCAATCCAATTTAATTGAAATATGGCACCATATTAGTAAATCAGTGATTACAATGTGTTACGATCAAATTATTTGACCCTAGCATAATAGCCAACTGGTCTATGGTTTATTATATACATTAGCTAAATCATTTTAATTTTTATACAAATCTGTGATTAAAAATAGTGTAATAGATTTGTTTGTGAATATTTAAACAATTAAAACAGGTGCCATACATAATTTTAAAAATTTTTCCTGAGTTTTATTCTTTCATAATCTGCTAATCTGTGCTCCCCCACTTTTTTTTTCCACATGGTAAATCTATTAATCTCCCTAAATGTTATATAGGTCACAATAATGTTGTTGTGCTTGAGGTGCCCGCCACACACTCACAAAAAAAAACTAATGAAATCTATTTTACTTCCATATATATTTTCATTACTTTAAACTGATATCTAAAAGGGCAGTTGTTTATATCTATGCAGTCATAGCGTAACAAGAAAACAACAAAAAAAAATAATGAAATCTATTTTACTTCCATATATATTTTCATTACTTTAAACTGATATCTAAAAGGGCTGTTGTTTATATAATGCAGTCATAGCGTAACCAGAAAACAAAAGTACATCTTTGATTGCAGTAAAGCCTTATAAAAAAAATTTCTCATCTCAACAAAGAAAATTTTTCAACTGGCTTGTGTGCTAGCTGTGGGCACAATTTCTCTTATAAATATAGTGGATTAATTTTTTGACCAGTCAAGAACAAGATCCGATTCTAAAATCTTTGGAAAATTAAGCTTGCCATATTGCAGTGCATATATGTGCACTTACTAAGTCTAGGAGTGTGCTTCATACTTTTTGTTATTAAAAAAATCAGTATCATCATTTTCTTTCCACTACATTTGCAGCATGAGCCTAATTTAAGTTTACATGAGTTCAAACACCTGTGATTTAGAATCGGCTGGTTTTTCTCAAGAATGTTTTAGTTTATTGATGTAACATTTGGAGAGCAATTGAATAATTTCTTCATTTAAGTCAACACACTGCATTGCTACTTGTTAGGAATAAATGAATGAAGTCTTTCTCCTGCTTTTCCTAGTAATCTGAAATTTTTTTCTTTTTGTAAAATGTGAATTTCTATGACATTTTTAAATTGAGAATTTCCACATATGATTTATCTAGTAATACCTTTCAATATTATGATGTGTTTTTCAACTTCAAAAATTAGATGCCTTTGAGCTCATTGCCTTCCTGGAGAGAACCAGTTCTTGAGGAATTGCCAACTCATCCTTGAAAATAAATATTTTTTTAATTAACTAGCTTGCTTAAATTATTTCTTTTTTTCCTCAATGATAGATGATTTTTAATTGTATAAAAATAAGATGTTTTCTCATTCATTTTTGTTGTTACATTAGATAATTTATAAGGTGAATTTTTTATTGTTACCCTGATTTAACCAGTAATTCTCTCATGATGGTTGAAGTAGCACTGATTGGCTACCAATCAAAAGATCTTGAGCTTGAGGTATAGTAGCTACTGGTAACTAAACCCAATGCTCAATACTTCTACTCATAGGAATGCTCCAGAACTTAGCTGACTTAAGCATTGACAAACATGCTTAGGTTTACTACTATATAGTATTCATAATACTCTTTGGAAAGCAAACACAATATCTCACTTTGTGCCATATTTTTTGGAAAGTATTTAAAAAAAAATAATTTGTGTGATTTTGTAATTTAAAAGTACATGCTAAATTATTAGTATTATAATTATATTATTACATTTTTATTTAGTCCGTAAAAGTACACTTTGAATTGTTGAACTTGGAGTAAAAATTTGTTGTTTGTTTTATTATAAACAGTTTCTTACTGAGACTGATGCTGTTGCATAAGTGTACAACTGTTTCTTTATAAAAAATGACACCAATTCAAAATGTTCTGGCTTGCAAGAAATTTATTTGCAGTGTAGAAGAGCCAGGATGTAGTCTTGGGATTTAATATTACTCTCGGGTCTGCCAAATTTAATTGGACTCTATTTACCCATAGGCATTACAGGATGTAATACTTTCATACAACATTCTTTCCAATAGTTCTTTTTAGTTCATATACTTTTATGGTAACAGTTGTCTAGTATTTTGTTGTTGACAAACTATTTTATTACATTTTATATGTTATAATTCGTTCATTTTATGTGTAATATATATTTATATATATATATATATATATATTTCTAAAACTAGGTTGACTTTGAAAATGATACAAGTTTGGATTTGTTTTTAAAGATGTATAAATTTATACTATACTGATCTTTAATAATATTTTTTTTTTAGTAATTGATTATCTTTGAATAAAAATGTCAATTCTATTGTTACTGAATATGCAGTTTAAAATAAAAGGATCAATACATCTTTTTCAATGACCTTTCATGTTTTCTATTAAAAATATCAATTTATTATCTGTGATAATGTGTTTGTTTTGAGAGGCTAGTTGTGTATTGTGTATGACTGTATGAAATGACCACTTGACCTTCAATGTACATGGATGAGGGAACAGCGAAGAAAGTGTGTAAGTCAGGACTATGTGGAAATAGGCCAGAAGGACAACAGCTTGATGGATTTAAGGAGGCAAATAGAAAACTAATAAAGCAATGTATTAATTGAGACTATTGTTGTTTAATTACATGGTGTCAAATAGGAATTAAAGGGCAACGTAACAGAAAATTGGAGAAGGCAATCTTTTCAGATTTATACGATAACATGTAGACTGAATACAAATTTTACAAAAAAGCAGAAAAGTACAGTCTATGACATTATTATTTTGTAGGCAAAGAAGCTGTATAAGTCTTGAACATTTTCCGATGGACTGATAATGAGTAGGCCTACAATTAATGTGAGATTAGCAAGTCCTTCTACAAACTTCACTGCATTCTTAATAAATTCGAGAAGTACTGTCTACCAAGGAAAAAAAAAGTTAACAGTGAAACATTGTTGTTTTTTAACAAGGCAAAAAATATGTCCGGCAACTGAATGTCAGCTTAAGCTACTGAATGAAGAAAAGTGGGGTACAAGTTAGTTCAGCTACCAATAATTTTAAAAGAACAAAGGAAAATATGTGAGTCGTAGCTATTCATTGTTGCAAGGAACACAAACTACATCAGTGTCCAGCTTATGGTGAGACATGTCACAAGTGTCATAAAAAAAGGTAATCTCTCGTCGGTGTGCAGCTCAAAGCCTTTAAGTTTAGCGAACTCAGAAGGTCAAGATGATTCCATTGAGGACAATTTTTTTTCCCCGGCAATATTGGCTAACAAAATTTAAGCAACGAATGGAACTCACTCGTTACAGTTAGAAACAAATCACATTCACGTTGGATACGGGAGCACAAGTCAATATTCTCCCGTATAGAATCTTTACTAATTACTGCGAGAAAGATGGAAGGTTGTTGGCAAAGAACACATTAAATCTACTGTTAAAAGACAACCATAATAGAATTTCAAATTGTGAAGACATTCAAACTAATTCAAAGCCAATTAATTATGGGTGTTCCCAGGGGCGGCCCTAGCAGTGCGCGGGGCCCTGGGCGATCGTCCTGTGCGGGGCCCTTAGCCGTAAGGGTAGACTATAGGGGAGAGTCTTGCAATATGGACCATGATCAAATATGGACCACCACGATATTAGGGAAACTACACTATATTGACAAAAACTAAATATTGAATATTCAACAGTAATCTCCCTTAGTTGGTTTGCATACATCAGTAGCCTACATAGAAAACGAAAGTACATTTTATGAGCTAGGTGATTTTTTGTTTTCGCTTATTTTTTTCTAAAATCTGTTCCTCGTTTATGTCTTGTATGGAGAAGCAGACTTACACGAGAAGACTCAAATAAATTTGTTCATGTTTTAGGACCACTAAAGACTTTGTGAAAGAATGTTTAACACAGTAATCGTGTTATTAACTTTTTAGTGACAACTTTTGCTAAGCCTATCATTTTTCTAATATGGACCACGTAAAAATTCTAATATGGACCAGTGGTCCATATTTGATTCTCGGCCATATCAGTGGTTCATATTAGATCACATCTCTCTCTCTCTCTCTCTCTCTCTCCTCGATATGTATATATATATTGTAACGAATCTCACCTTCCAGGCTCTCTTCAAAATGCACCACACGACACCACCAACTTAAAGAACTTGATAAATCGAGGCTCCAAAATAACGCAACAGTTAAATGTTAAATAAATCATAGCCTATTATGTTCAATTGGCTACAACGTAACAAGGACTGTACAAAATCTTCACACTCTAACGTATCAACTCTGCAACTCTGTATCAACTCTCTGTATTCTGTATTTTTCATTTTATTTATTGTCATTAGTTGTGAATATTAGGTTTTAGAAAATATCGTCAAGAACTCGTTAAGAAAATGGTCACATAGGAGCTTTTGAAGCTTAGAGCTGTGAGGTGCCTTGTTCTCATCAATGAATTTCTCTAAGAGTGTAAAGCAACGTTTCTTAAAGGGAGAGGGGGGACGTCCTTACATACAACGCATACAATACACGGGTGAGGCGAAGCCAGACAGTAAATTTGTCAGGGTAATTTCCATTGCAACTATCAATTCATGTTTGAATATTAACCAAGTAAAAAAGCATATTAATTAAGTAAAACAGTTTTATTACCAATATTTAAAAAATTAAAATATTTCAAGATAGACTGCTAGAGATATCTTTTTATCTTCCAAGTAGAGCCTTTTAAAATATAAAAATGTAGGCATATAGCCTATGTTCTTTGTTTAATGAAGCTTATGTTAAAGCTGCTACAATGTCCACAGCAATAAATGGTTTTGCACGATGTGGAATCTGGCCATGTACAATGGACGTCTTTGCAGAACATGAATTCCAGCCAATTTGTCCAAATATCTCTCAAGACAGTATTGCACAAAATTCTCCAGTTCCTGGATCTTCTTCTGAACATACTGCTTGCAATACAATATCCCCTTCAGTGAAAGAGCCTAATGCTAGGAGCATGTTAGAACCTTCTTTGAGAAACCAATCTGAATGCTTGCAATTTTTCTGTGTCATCCGTTGTCAACATTTTATCTCCACAGTGGATTACCTTTACGACAAAAGGCGATGGTAGATGTTTCTTTAGGAGTATTGCGGTAGGGTTAGAGCCACAACTTCAAATAGAGAGGTGCAATGGAACTTTTAGCAATGCAAAGTTAATGCTCCAAGAAACTTGTTTGGCAGATTCTCTACGTAGCCAAGTTATTCAGTATTGTTTGAAAGAATATGAACGTTTTGCTGAAGTTCTGACAGGGGACGCTTTAGTAGCAGACATGCCACCAAGATACCAATTCAGATCATTACTGGACAGGCTGGAAGCAATGAGTGAAACCAACTGTATGGTAGGAGAATTTGAAGTCAGCAGAACCTCAGAAGTGATTAAGAGAACAATTAAAGTTGTGGACAATAGAAGTGGCAATGTTGTTACCTATGGAGAAAACTTCACAGAGTTGCCTCCTTTATACATCTTGTACACATCCATTGGTTCAGACAGTGGTCACTATGATGCTCTGAAAAAGGCACCTCTCAACGAAGCTCGTGTGGAACCTTTTTCTCCGGTCAAAGGTTTGACTCTGCCTGTTATGTCACCAGTCCTCAAGAAAAGCAACAAAAAAAGGAAGGCAGAAATTTTAACATCGAGCCCGTACAAACAATCTCTAAAGCAGAAGCGTAGCGATGGTCCGAAAACGGCACCTGAAGCAAAAAAGAAGTGCAGAAAAACGCTAAAGCTAGTGAAAGCTAAGAAAATGAAAGACAAAGTGGATGAAAGTTGGTATTGTTTCATGTGTGAAGAAAATATCAGAGAAAATATGATTTGTTGCACTGCTTGTCATCGCTGGGCACATGTAGAATGTGCAGGAGTAGAGAATGATTGTTTTCTATGTGAAACTTGTCAGTCTGAAACTAATGATTAAACATTATTTGAAGAAAAAAATGTAAAAAGAAAACAAAATAAAGTTATATTATCACTATTCTGTCAATGTTATATTTCCTTTATTTCCTTTGGTCCATATTGCAGACTGACGTGGTCCATATTGAAAAAAAAAATTTCAATATGGACCAGTTTTTAAATTTCAAATTTAATTTTTATTTTCTTTATTACGCATCTGTATATCATAGCGAGGCAGTATTGTGTAGGGAATGGTAGCCTCTATGTACACAAGAGAATTTACGTTTGTAGGATCAAAAACTTTTTTTTTATGAAGGGTACAAAAAAGTGGTCCATATTGCAAGCCTCTCCCCTATATACTGTAAACTCATCCCGCTAACAGGCTATAAAAATATAGAATTTTATGTTGATACATTACTTAATCCTTTGTATACTGCATTGTAATTGTTCTCCATTATTAACAGAAGTCAATAAAAAGGAAATCACTCGCGCAATACTAACATTATGTCTCCTCTCTCACTCTTCAAATTGAAGCCAATCGGACGTTCTATACGAACAAAGTGTGCTATACGAGCTACAGTGGTCTCTACACTCGCAGATCTGACTTTTGCAGAAGGGTTTTACCACGGGTTTTCAAAGAAATTAGTTAAAAAAAAAATACTTTCGCGTTTTGTTTTTAACACGATGACAAACCTTTCCCACCGTCGCACGATGTCTGTGCACAGTAGTCTATTGGAAAATAAGGTTACAAAGACAACACAAACTAAAAATCTGCCCCGGCCCTTGAAGTGGTCCGCCCAGGCAGGTAAAAAGGCAGGTTTCAATAGTCCCAGAAAGAACATCAGAATGAAATTCTATCAAAGACAATGAAAGAATATTTAATGATCTTTTGTGGTACCCCAGCGGTCCAGCAGACCAAAGGATAGGCGAGGGCGGGTGTATGATTACATGCAAGCCTGGCCTAATTAATGTCTTAAAATGAATATCTAATCGTTTTGTAAAGGGTCAATCTCTTAAATAAATTCTAAAAAAATTTTTTTTTTTTGCAAGCAGTATTTTTCATAAAAATACACCACTTTTACAACTATTCACAATTTATAGTAACAGACACGGGAGGCTCTTTAATAGGGGAGGTAACTATGAATTACGTTTCTGCAAAATTAATGCAAATGGTTTTAGACTGTTTGATTAAACTTTTTCGTTACATTTATATTGTTACGTTATGTACGTTTTGTTCTAATCTACAAACTACTTCATTTACACAAAAATAATGTCTACATTTTTAAACAGAAAAAACGTCTATTTAGTATACATAAAAGTAAAACAATTTAGAGCAACAATTAATAAGCAGGGTCACAGCACAGTCATATTATAGAACTATACTATGCAATAGTAAATCGTGATCACGTTTGAGGATTTTTTTCCCTTTATTTGAGGAATTCAATAGAGTTTACGAGATCTAAAAGGGACGCAGAGACGGACAGACTTTTCACACAAAACTAATAGCGTCTTTTCGCCTTTCGGGGACCACTAAAAATCAAAACTCAGTCTACTCAGTTATTAGTTTCCGAGAGCCTTCAATTTGGAAGTCAAGCGCTTTACGACTAAGCCAACATGTCCATCAAGAATCTAGATGTTTAGTAGGCCTACCTGGCACAGTATGCAAAAATAATATTATAATAAGATTTTGAAAAAAAAATCCGTTTGGTCGTTAATATCAACATACGAAATATACGATTTAGATTGGTTGCTCCCACCTACGTGTTTTTATTGTGAGCTGATAAACGACGATAGCCTCTTAGAATCGGCAGGTCATTAGATGCTGTCTTTACCGAAACTGAAAGGTACTTTGAAACTAAAAAAGTATGTTAAAAGCATAAATGGCAATTGGTATCATAAAGATTCTGGGAAAATATTGAATAATAAGTCCTAGTGTATGACAACTGATTTGTTTTTTGACGTTGGTGACAATAAAATCTCCGATCGCGGGGCCCCCTCTCAGGCGCGGGGCCTGGGGCGGTTGCCCCACTAGCTACCCCCTAAGGCCGCTACTGGGTGTACCAAGCTGACAACAAATAAATCTAATCAGAAGAGTCGACTTTACAAAAGAAAATACGTCTCAGGCTACGTAGATGAATCTACTGGCTGAGGTTGTATGGATAAAGAATATATAGGCCTACTATAAAGGTCGATTCAAACATTATTATAAACCTGGCAGATTGCAACAACTGGAGGGGCATTACTCTCCTCTTGTCCCGGGCAAAGTTTTCAGCACTGTTTTGTTGAGACGGCTCAACAGTCTGTAGATGAGAGGCTCATAGAAGAACAAGCAGGATTCCGAATAGGGCAGATCATGTATAGAGCAGATCTTCGTTTTACGAACTATCATAGAACAAAGTCTTGAGTACTGTCACGTAAACATGTTTGTATTCTGCACAAGTCAAGGTCACTTCCCCCAGCCAAAATAACCCAGCAACTATTTTTAGATTGTTCCAGGAATTTATATTTTTTTGTTTGTTCCAAGAATCTCGATCACATGACCTGGATGCGTGGATGTGATTGGTTGGGAGGATTAGCTGAGAAGGAGGCTTGCTGGTAAATTGTTGGCAGAACTAAAATTAATTTAGTCCGTGTTTGAATCTGATTGATAGCAGTCGCATGTATTTTGTAGATATAGATTTTTAAGAAAATGTATGTCTTTGTTGATTTGCGGACTCTATTAATGTTTATTTGTACATAGCTGTACTTATGTTGAGTTTAAATAAAAGTTCCAGTATTTAGAGTATTTAAACGTTTGTAAACACGTACAATTTGTAAACACTCATCGTACTTTTTTAATCACGGCGCTTTTGTTGTAAAAGGCATCACTTCTGCTTACTTCCTGCGCGTCTGCTATTTGCTGCTATCCAGACGATCAAAGTTACACGAGGTCAAGACCATAGGTACGTGAACTTTTTTCTTTCTGCTACGTAGGGAAAATGAAACCAGGTCAGGGGTGATGGCTATTTTTAAGCATCCTGACGTATTAGCTATAGCAGACTTGTGTTTTAGGGTTTAAAAATGGTTGAAAAACACGCACTACACAGCCCAGATTATTCACTGAACAGAATTAGAAATAAAAGGGGGGTGTTTACAATTATTGACAAATGTCATAGAGAAGAAAATGGAAACAGTAGTATCATATAAGAGTAGAGCTATGACTAAGTTAGATCTAATGACTTTATTGATTTGATTTGTTTATAATACTTTTTTTTTCTCTGTGACAGTCTAGATAGGGCCTACCAGTATCCAATACTTGATCATCTATTAGTGTCTATATGGCTTCAGAAAAGAAAGGAAAAGAAAAAGGAAAATTTCAACAGGCATTGAAAAAGAAAATAGAAGAAACTAATAGGAAGATGATTGTCACTAAACTACAAAAGGATGAGGTTAAAAGAAAAAAAAAAGGAAAACGCAACTAACAAAGTTGTGAAGGACAAGAAAAAGTAGAAAAAAAATGCACAAGCAAGTTAAAGAAAGGAAGAAACTAGAAGCTAAGAAAATTAACAAACTGAGTAATTCAAAAGACATAGATGAAGACAGTGATGAGAATCCATTATTAAGAAGGGAGATGGAAAAAGAGCTATCTGCTGGTGTTGGTGGTGCAACACAACTAACAAATCAAGCTACAAAAGATACTTGCTCAGTGGCAAAAAGGTGGAAATATTTAGATCCTGTGAAATATGTGATTGGTGGCTTCATGCCAAAAAAATTTGACAAGTGAAGAGCTTGAAGATCTTTCTTTTGTGTGTTAATCATGTTGCCCAGATCAATGATCTTGACATTGGGTTTAAGGTTTCCATAAATTTATGTAAATATGCAAACTTTAATTGTATAAAATGAGTTAACATCTGGTGTATGTCTGTTTTAGTGAATGTAGTATGTGTATACAAATTTATATATGTAAATATCTAAATGTAAATATGTTTAAAAAAACAAACCTTTTCTTTTGAATGTTGTATGTGTATAAAAATTTATACATGTCATAATCTACATGTAAATATGTTAAAAACAAACATTTCCTTAAGTT
This sequence comes from Biomphalaria straminea, assembly GCA_021533235.1. Classification (NCBI taxonomy): domain Eukaryota; kingdom Metazoa; phylum Mollusca; class Gastropoda; family Planorbidae; genus Biomphalaria; species Biomphalaria straminea. The sequence goes on along the minus strand of JADKLZ010000687.1, from coordinate 27,988,484 downwards.
GCAGCTAAATAAATACTTAATGGCTAAATGTGTATATGAATATGTAGACATTTTTGTAAAATTGTTAAGATCAATTGTAAATATTGGCTGTATATTTGAATATATAAATGTGAATATGTTTAAAAAAAAAAACATTGCATTGTTATTGCGTTTTGTAAAACTGTAAAGATCAAATGTAAATATTGGCTGTGTATTTGAATATATAAATGTAAATATGTTTTTTAAAAATTGTGTTGCTATTGTTTTATTTCTTTGAAATCAAATTAATAAAAAATACACAAATATTTAAAACAGAATCTAAATATTAAACAACTCCTGCATAAAGAAAAAAAAAAGAACATGTATTTTATATAAAAAGGGGGAAGGGGTCATTAATCATGATAGGCCTATCACCTAAAATACTACAAGTCTAGGCAAAATTATACTCCAAACTAAATAAGAGAAAGAATAGATGATGGATTGAATGTTAAAAATAAATTTAGATAGGAATCTTAAATGAAAATTATTTTTAAAAGCATTTTAATTAACGTGTTTACAAAATTTTCTCAGTGTATACATGTTGCACCTCGGGAAAAGGGTGTTTTCAAATGTTGACGACCCTACTGTAAGTTTACACGAATTTCAATATGAAAAATGTAATGCAGAGACTAAAAATAGACTTATAATTAAAGATTAAAATTTGAAGATTTTCTGGGTAGGCCTACTTTCTTTTTTTTTCTAGTTATTGTCATTACTGAACTATAAATAAAAAACAAAAGATCGTGCCAAAGTGTTTACAAACGTTTAAATACTCTATTTATCAAGGAATTTACTCAGTTGAATCCTAGATCGTCATTGTTCAATATTATTATTATTCAAATACAATCCCCGGCTGCACAAGACTTCTCTCCTAACAGCTAGCGACATCTATAACACCACAAGAACAGATTGTGACGTCTAGCACCTAGAGAGAGCTTGTGACAAGTAGCCTACCAACAACGGCTATCGATCAGTTTCGTAGACTTTAAGAAAGCTTTTGATAGTGTCCACCGAGAATCACTATGGTACATAGTTAGAGAATACAGCATCCCAGAAAAATTCGTGCAGATCCTAGCTACGACACCTATACAGTCAGTCAGTCTATTATAGTCGCTACATTAAAACAGAAGGAACAACCGAGTTTTTTTTTTTTAGCATCGAGACAGGTTTGAGACAGGAATGCATCTTATCTCCCTTCCTTTTCCAAGACAAGCCAAGTTATAGGACTCGAAAAAAAAACACCTTCTCAACACAATCGTCATTCCAACTGCAACATATGCTTGTGAGACATAAAAGTCATCTATCAAAATTGAGAATAGGCCAAATGTAGCTCAACAAGAATGGCTGAGACGGATTTTGGGAGTCATTTACACAGATTGGCGTCTCAAATAAGGAAATCCTATGCCAAACTGGGAATCGAACACTTAGTGAGGTTGTGACAGAGCGTCGCATGAGGTTTGCGGGACATGTTCTACTACAAAATGAATTACACATACCAAGAGTTGCGATGGCTTGAAGGCCAATACGAGGAAAACGCAAACAGGGACGTCCTCGTATTACTTGGCGCCATACCTTCATGGACGACCTCAGAACAGTGGACACCAGGTGGGAGAAGGCTTCAGACATTGCATGTGAAAGATCTTTATGGAGACAGCTTGCCGTCCAATGCTCCGAACGACGCGGGAGAACCTATAAGTCTTAGCAGTCTAAGTAGGGCTCTTAACACCCCTACCCCATTTCTAAAGCCACACACACACGCTCAAAATGATTTAGGCCTATTACTCGTTGACCTTCCTTCATGGAAAAGTACCAATGATAAAGAAGAAGAGGCAGACAGTGGACAATCGGCTTAAAATTGAAAGACAAAGGAATGGAGAAAGACGGTCGACATATATTAAAATTATGTTTGGTGGCTTATATTGGTCTCGTGTGGAGTTTTTGATCTCCTATCGAGCGCCTCCCCAGGTGGCGGATAGGGGAACGCCCTCCAGATATGGTGGGTACCGGGGAAATAAAATACCCGGGGTGGACCAAAATCAAACCTGCTACCTTGCAGGAAGTGGAGGGATCCACAAAGGCTAGGGCACCTTACCCGAAAATAAAGGCAGCTATCCAGAGAGCTGAAAGGGGCAGCCCCCCAGATGGTTATGCACAGGGCTAACAACTCTGTCATATAAAAAAAATTGTTACGAAAGCCTATACACACAAGAAAACCCGGACAGATCTCAACGGAAAACGACCTAGGCCTGGAAAAGGACATGATTTTTGTTTTGCGACATGGAATGTGCTAAGCCTTTATAGAGCAGGTGCGCTTGCCCAACTGACTGAAGTGTTAAAGAAATATAGGATACCCCTTATAGCCCTACAGGAAATCAGGTGGAAAGACTCAGACATTCTCAGAACCAAGGAGTATACTATATTTTATAGTGGTGGAAGCACTAACAACCTAGGTACTGGATTTGCTGTTAAAAAGGAAATGGTAGGTAATGTAATAGGATTCAAACCTGTAAGTGATAGACTCTGCTCACTACGTATGAAAGGGAAATTCTTCAACATATCATTTATCAATGTTCATGCCCCTACTGAAGATACAGATGATAACACAAAAGAAGCCTTCTATGATGGACTGGAAAGAATTTATGATGAAGCACCAAAGCATGACATCAAAATAGTCCTAGGAGATTTCAATGCAAAAATTGGAAAAGAACCAGCATTTAGACCAACCATTGGCAAAGAAAGCTTACATGAAGAGACTAACAATAATGGCATAAGATTAGTGGATTTTGCATCAGGAAAAGGAATGTCTATCTGCAGCACAAAATTCCAACATAAGAATATTCACAAGGTAACCTGGATCTCACCTGATGGCAACACCCAGAACCAAATAGATCACATACTCATAGATAAGAGGCATGGATCAGATATACTAGATGCAAGAAGTTTCAGAGGAGCAAATGCTGATTCAGACCACCTACTAGTAAAAGCTAAACTTAGACAAAGAATAAGCACCATACACAATTACCAAAGAAAGAGAGCACAGCAATATGATAGTCAAAAACTCACAAAGGACCCACTTGTGGCAGAAACTTACAGAATTGCACTCCAAACGCAACTAACAACATTAGAAAAGGACAGCGAAAATAACATAAATGAGCATTGGGAAATAATAAAGCATGCTATCAAAAGAACAGCAGAAGAGGTAGTTGGCTTTAAACAAAAGAAGGAGAGATTGGGATGGTATGATGATGAATGTAGAAAAATTATAGAAGAGAAAAACAATGCTCGAATAATAATGTTACAAAGAGAGACCAGAAACACAAGACAACAATACAATGAAGCAAGAAGAAGGGCCACAAAAGTTGTGAGAAAGAAAAAACGTGAATGGGAAAAGGCCAAGATTACTCATATTGAGGAACTAGCAAAGGAGCGAGATATGAGAGGAATGTATATGAAAATTAAAGATGAAAAGAACGGATTTCAAGCTAGGTCACACATGTGTGAGAATAAAGATGGTCAGCTTATTACAGAAAACAGCAGGGTCATTGAGAGATGGGCTGAATACTTTGAGGAGATTCTAAATACCACTGAAGATGGAGACAATGGAGAATATGAACTGCCATACGGAGGACCAGATCCCTTAGTGAACCCACCAACACTCATTGAAACATCAGAAATAATAAAGACCATGAAGAATCACAAAACACCAGGAGAGGACCAAATTACAGCAGAACTAATTAAATTTGGAGGGAAAGACTTACATTCCCAAATACACAGACTAATATCAAGAATTTGGGAAGAAGAAGTAATACCAACAGAATGGGAAACTGCTCTTATAACCCCAATACACAAAAAAGGATCCAAGCTTAAGTGCAGTAATTACAGAGGAATATCTCTACTAAATGTAACTTATAAGATCCTATCTAGGCTTATAACAAAGAGGCTTGGAAAATATTCAGAAGAAATCTTAGGTGACTAGGAATGTGGTTTCAGACCCAATAAATCCACAACTGATCACATCTTCACACTAAGATGTATACTAGAAAAATGCCATGAATACAACATACCAATCCACCAACTCTTTGTAGACTATAAAATGGCCTATGACAGTATCAGAAGGAAATATTTATATGACACCCTACAGGATTTTGGAATACCTAACAAGCTGACAAGACTTATATATATGACATATTAAACAACACAAAAAGTAAAGTCGTAATACAAGGAGAACACTCACGGGAATTTAGGATTAAACGAGGATTAAGACAAGGTGACTCACTATCCTGCATGCTTTTCAATCTGACACTGGAGAGAGTTATAAGAAATGTACATATAAACACAAAGGGAACTATTACTAACTACTTCAGGAGAGAAAAAACGGGTCCGCAACCAACCGGGACAATATACAGCCAACCTCTACAATACCTTGCTTATGCCAATGACATTGCCTTATTGGGTAAAGAAACCTCTGACATCGCTAGAGCCTTCACACAACTAGAAGAAGCATCTCGACCAGCAGGACTTGAGGTCAATGACAGTAAAACCAAGTACATCTCAATGACAAGAAACAATCAAACAGAGGAACCATATATAAAAATCAAAGACCACAAATTTGAAAATGTCCAAACTTTCAAATATCTAGGACAGTGTTTCTCAACCTGTGTGCCGCGGCACACTAGTGTGCCGCCGAAGATTTGCAGATGTGCCGCGGGAATTTCCAGAACGCCACACATGCAGCGTTGCACAGGTCAGCCTAATATTAAATTTTTATTTTACGTCGCGATGACATCCACTCTTGCAAAGATCAGTAATAGTAGTGGATCGCTCCATATTGATGGAAAGCTATTCAGTTTATGGAATTTCCCACTATATATATATATATATATATATATATATATATATTATAATGACTCAAATGTAGGCCACCTTAGCAGATGCACACCAGTTCATGAATTGACAAAGATAATAATTAGTGATGTGTGTCATGTACATTGATTAGGTGTATGCTAATAATAACAAGTTATCACTAAACATAATTTATATTTTATAGCCTTGGAGAAATACGTTATTAAGAATGAAACTGCGAAAGCGTTAAATGAAGAGCAAGGAACCAAACGAAGGTACAAAGAAGATTACATCGGATATGGTTTCATATCTTCGGGACCTGAAGATTCTCCATTGCCAATCTGTCTGATCTGCAATGCAACTCTATCAAATGAGGAGCTTGTTCCTAGCAAATTGAAGAGACACTTGGAAACAAATCATCCAGCTGTCAACGAATTCTTATTTTGCAAGGACTTAGCAACTACGACCAAAGGCGAAGATATCTTCAATGTGGTGAACGAAAACAATTTGTTCTTCAAACTACAGTGGAAAAACTGTGCCAGCGTTTGCACCGATGGCTGTCCTTCCATGCAGGGAAACAGAAAAGGATTCGTCACTCTTGTTCGTCAAGAAAATCCAAATGTATTAGTTGTTCACTGCAGAAGCTCTTCAAATCTTTGCCAAAAGGTTTGATGTCTGTTCTGGATCAAGTGATTGAAGTTGTAAACTTCATCAAATCTCGACCGCTTGCATCCCGACTTTTCTCTCAGCTCTGTGCAGCAATGGATTCAAACTACAAATGCATCCTGTATCATACCAACGTTCGTTGGCTCTCCAGGGGAAAAGTATTAAAGCGTGTCGTCCAACTCAAGGCTGACTGATTTCATTCTTGGAGGCTGAAAAAAAGACTTTGGATTTTCTATTCATGACGAAATCTGGTGGGTTAAGGTCACATTTCTCTCTGATTTATTTGACAAATTAAATTCATTGAACTTAAGTCTTCAAGGACCATCGGAAACAATCATCACTGCATCCTCAAAACTAAAGTCATTTGGTGAAAAATTGTCTTTGTGGCAAAGTAAGATCTCGAAAGGAGTCTTCGACTGCTGTCCTTCTTACAATGATTGTGCTTCAAACAAAGAAATTACCCCCGAAATTCTTGACACTTTGACACACCTGCAGTCAGCATTGCAGCATTACTTTCCAACAATTGGAAGTAATGAATATGGATGGATCAGCTATCCATTTGGAAACTATGAAGCTACAAATCTTACAACTGAAGAAGAGCAGCTCATTGATTTAAAAAACGATGTAGTTCTTAAGTCAAGTTTTGCCGAGAAAAGCCTGGATAATTTTTGGATTTCAATCAAGAAAATATATCCAGAAATCAGTTTAAATGCAATCAAAATAATTCTTGCATTTTCATCTTCATGGTTTTGTGAATTTGGATTTTCAGCACTGACTGAAATCAAGTCTAAGAAAAGAGAGAGACTTCTTTCAATAGATGATGAAATGCGAGTTTGTTTGTCGACTTTGGAGCCTCGGATTCATCTCATTTGCTCTCAAAAACAGGCACAACCTTCACATTAAAAGTAATGATTAAAAACTGGTAAATCTTTTTTTTTCTTTTTATTTTAAAACAACTGTTGCTCTTCGTGGTGTGCCGCGAAATTTTTGTTGTTTTTTTACTGTGCCGGCAGACAAAAAAGGTTGAGAAACACTGATCTAGGAAGTACAATTGATTTCAAAAACGACCTACTAACAGAAATAAAAGAAAGATTAGCAGGAGGCAACAGAGCATTTTATAGCACCCATCATTTACTCAAGAGCAAAACAATTTCAAGGAAAACCAAGAAAATAATATACAAAACCATCATAAGGCCAGCAGTAATGTATGGAAGTGAGACCTGGACACTGACTAAGACATCTGAAAATTTACTCAATACTTGGGAACGGAAAATCCTCAGGAAAATCTATGGTGCCATACAGGATGAAACAGGGTGGAGGACACGCACCAACCATGAGATTTATCAACTATATGAGGACCCACCAATAGTGACTGAAATAAAGAAGAACAGACTACGTTGGGCAGGACACCTTGAAAGAATGCCAGACAACAGGGGAGCGAAGATCGTATACCGACAAAAACCAAAAGGCAGGCGACCCAAGGGCAGACCCCGAATGCATTGGATTGATGATGTGGAGGCAGATCTGCAACAGCTTGGGGTTAGGGCATGGAGACGAAAGGCCCAGGAGAGATCCGAATGGAAGAATGTGTGCAAGCAGGCCAGAGCCCTCCAAGGGCTGTAGCGCCACTGGGATGGATGGATGGATGGCTTATATTGGTGAAGAGAAGAGCGCTTGACGATTCGAACGTGAACAATGCTTAAATTAAATCTATAGTTGCTCAAAACGTCAACTTTGATCTAAATCTAGATTCTCATTCTACTTATGATAATGACGGCATTGGTTTAATAATCGTATTTTATTTTTCCAGACCGTGTCAAGTGAGAGATAAAATGATGAGTGAATATTAGGTTATTTTTCCCCCTTGAACTCGTAACAAGCAATTTTCGGAAAAGCCCGATTTTTTTTGGTCCGTAAGTAGACCTCTCGGATTCACTAAAGTCTAAAGATTTTTGACCATAGGATATCGAGGCCCTCTATAATAAACAGGATCTAGATCTATATCTACTCTAGATATTCTAACATAAACGTTTTTAAAATTATTAGATCTAGCTACTTATATATCTGTATCTAGATCTATACTATAGGGGACATAGACATCATAAATAATATAAACATGTCTCAAAGAGGACGTTTAAATCCCAACGATGAACAGAGAGTGCGTGAAAATATAATTCTATTAAAAAACAATATAGATGGCGAACTTTTCTTGGATTTATTTTATCAGCAAAAAATTATTCCTCAAGACGAAAGAGAATATATCAAGGCCCTGCCTTCTCGTTCGAAGCGTGCAGATGCATTCTTAGATCGACTTCTGGATTCTGGTCCAGGTGATGCTTATGATTGTTTTATTCAAATTTTGAGCAAAAACTATGAAGCAATTGCAAACACTGTTAATGGTGTGAAACAAGGAAAGGACGGAAGTTCATACTGTAAGTAGATATATTCTTTATTATTCTAGATCAGTGATGCCCAACCTAATCCAACCGGCGGGCCATTTTCGTTTCCGACACTCGTGTCACGGGCCACATGACCGAAAAGGTAAAAAAAAAAAAGTGAAATTAACCTGAAACAATTTTGTTAGAAACCTTACTTACTTTTAAAGTTGATCTTACACATTGGAAAATGGCTTCACGTCTCTACTTAAAATGTGAATGTCAATTATCATTATAGATATTTTACCACCGACACATTTTCTGTCTCTTGTAAGTAAATATTCCCATCGATCCAATTGCTTGGCAGAGTTTAACAATATTTTATTCGCGACTCAAAGCAAGAAAGGTGTCATATTTCTTTTATAATGCCGTTTATATGTTTGTACCTATTTTTAAACAGCCACACTTTCTTTACAAATCAAATATGTTTAATTGTTATCATGTTACACAAAAAAAGTAGATATCCGTACATTTTTCCTGTCAGATTCTACACTTTAAAGTCAAGTAGTTTCTTTGGCATAACACATGTTAAAGGCCATGGTACCAATCTATCAAAGAGAAAGTGAGGGGCTAACGTAGGTAAAGATACATTTTCAATCTTTTTTTTTTTCTTTCGAGGGATGGGATTTTCTAAATTTTGTGCCGATGGTTTGGTGGGCCGGATGGAAACACGTTGCGGGCCGGATATGGCCTGCGGGCCGTATTTTAGGCATCACTGTTCTAGATCAAGCCTACGTTTATTAAATTTTAGCTTATACGTGTGGAAGGCCGCACATTTGTTAATGTCAAACCTTTGTTTCTCTCCACTGGGCCACTCTATATATAAATGGTAGATCAAGAAAATATTTGCATTATTATCATAACTAGCTTATTTTTTTTTTTATGATAAGCACTTAATTTAACCAACAGCATTCTACTTTCCCCAACTATTGTGACATAGCAAATTAAGCTGATAAATCTTTTTTTTTTCATTGGCTGTCATAGCTTAAAAATTTTAATTATTTTATTAAGCCTATATTATGAGAAACCAGGACCAGCTTATTTTCAATTGTGAAATTAACAAGTTCATATATTTTTGATTTTCAAAGTGACAGCCCAGTCTTTTCATTTATAATGCTTTAAATTTTAATTCCATGTGTGATGACATTCCTGTTAATCAGTCATCTGCAATCATGGCCAGGTTTAAGTTATTGGGGCAGAAATGTTGTGGAGGCCCCTTTGCATTTTTGAAAACTTATCATATAACTTATAATTTATTTTTTACTTGTAACTAAAAGCATACCATATTTTAGAAGAAAGAACGAGAATATTAGTAAATTTAATCTCATTTTCCTTCTTTAAAAAAAAAATAAATTTATATGTATATATATATTTAATTTAATTTAAAAATATATTTTTGGAGGGTAAGCTCTGGGTTGATGCACTGCTGTAAATCTGGAGCTGCATTTATATATATGAGCAGGCTAGATTAATTACAAGTAGACACTTCTTAACCACTGCATTGTTGTCAACCATGATATTTAATCATTGTTGGTGAAAATGTAAAAATTTCAGAAAAGAAAATCTATTTGAGGCCCCTCTCTTGTGGAGGCCTCCCTTACTTAAAATGGGCTTTTCTGTAATCATATTAAAAAATAAAGACAAAATCAACTTTTCAGTGTGGATTATTATGATTTCAAGTGGAAAATCTCACATCATGTCCAATTTAGGCCTACTTATTTATATTATAATACATAATTTCTTCAGATAGAGTCTGGGGATAACTGGGCATTTTGTGAATTATCTACATCAAGGAAGGATTTTATTTCTAATAAGATAATAATTACTACTTGGCTACTTGAAATATCTTTATTATTTCATCTTTTTATTATGTAATTTACTAATAATGTTCTTTTAAAAAACAAGATTGTAACATCTTAATTAATGTCATGCTAATAATTCATTGACTTCCCAAACTTGAACAACAGTTGAAAAGAAATTTGAGGCAGTTGAGGCTCAATATGTGTTCCTAGGTGACTAAAAATGTCATTTCAAATAGTCTTGTCATGTATTTTAAGTCTGATTCTTGAGTAACAATGATTGAAAAAAAAAACAACATTTGAATTAAATGTATGCTTTTTTTCCTTCAGATTCTTGGTTTGATAAAAGTGACAATTTCAGCAGTGCCAGAAGAGATCATAAACTAAAAGCAGCAGATATATCCCAGTTGGCTGAATGTTTTCAAGTTAATTGGCCAGTAATTTTCTTACGATTACAATTTTCAAGCTGTCTAATTGAGCAAGAGTATGTTAGAAATCCACAAGACAAGAGAGCTGTCATTGTTAACTTGATGAAAAAGAGAGACATAACATTAAATACACTTGTGCAAACTCTTCGAAAAGTTGAAGATGATCAATCAGCAATCTTTGATTGGAAGACTTTAGAAAAGTTTGTTGCAAAGTTGCCTTTATAAACAAGTGGCTTTGCTTAAAACTAACCAGTCTTTAATTATCTATACCCATTTTTTTTAAAGAATCTGTAGACATTGATATGAAAAAGGCTTTGTTTTCAATTTTAGGCACATTAAAATACATGGTTAGTTAGTTTGATTAGAACTTCATAAATGATCTAATTATTTTTTTGCATACTTCTAATTGGTAATGAAAATGAGGTAGGCCTATTATAATTCTAAATTAAAACTAATTAAATCATAATGAGTACTAACGGAAAAATCTTTCTATATGAAGCATATTTTTAGGTTCTACAAGAATTATTAATAATTCATAATTACCTGAGTGTGCTTAAATATAGATTGATAATTTTAATGTTCAAAATAGGTACAAAATATACTCTCAAATTAAGATGCATAGTGTAAATGCATTTTGTAGTATAAAAAAAGAATGGTTTAAGTTACACACAGAAACTATTATTTTACCATTTACCATTGTAAATATGATTTCACAAAAGTATTCTTTGTGTTTATAAACTTTCACTAATGTTCATTTGATTTATAAAGGAAATATGCAGATTGTATGCATAAATTGTGTGTAAATGATAATAATGATTGTGTATTAATTAATGTAAGGAATTTGTCAATTCAATTTAGGTGTGATTTAGTGTGGTAAAATAATGTAGAAGAATGACTACACTTTTGTTTGTTTGTGTGGGATTAGCTGAGACCAATTGTTATAGAAGGCCTCAACCCTGACCTGACTTTATAACCTGTGAGCAGTTTAGACCAACAGCTTGTTGCCATTCCACAGGTCTAACAAATAACTATGTATTGGTGGTGTGGACAGTATAGAAGCACTTATTACAATTTGACAGTTACACAGTATAAAAGTCCTTATTACCATTCGACAGCTGCGCTGAGTCAAACACTTATCCCGCATGAGAGGATGATGTAACAGAGGTGCTCCCTGTAATTGCTAAAAAGATCAACTCGGAAGCCATTTTGCCCTCACTGGCATAGAGGAAAGTAGATGGCAGCAGATGGCCTCTGAAAGGGACACACATTTTAACCCAATTAAAAGAAAGCCCTTATTGATGACAGACGTTGAAGATGAAAATAAAATTTAAATAGACCATCAGCGGACAAAAGCTTTGTCTGCAAGAGATGCAGATAAATTTTCAGGTCGCAACTGGGTTTGTGTAGTCATGTGAAACACTGCACTAATTCATAGTAGGTGTAACTTATATATAATTTTTGAGCCAAACTTTTCACCTTTAAAAAAATTTTTCTGACATTGACTTCAATGTATTCTTTGGATAGGTAACAGTTCATTTTTTAATTCTTAAAGAGTATTCTACATGAAAGGATTACTAGTCTAAATACTTTATTTATAAGTTGTAACTTTCTTATTTAGTTTTTTTTAAATCTATGGTTTATTTCCTTCATGTAACATGTTAATTGGTTTTACTTTTTTTTTCTTTATTTGTTGTAATTTAATGACATTTGTAATGCCAACTTTTTTTTTTTATTTTAGTATTATATATGAAAGAATACTTAAAATATATAGACCTTCATCTCAAGTGGATTTTTAACATGTGGCTTCTGAAGAATGTGTTTAAGCTCTGATTGTTCTGATATGATTTTAATTATTAGACTTTCATTAGGAGTCTTTCCAGCTGTAATGGGTAACTGACATTTTGTTTCAAAAGTAATGCATTGTGCCATCCCTTTGATACCTTTGTAAAACATTGGCCTCAGAAAAAAAGGGGATTTAAAAGCAAATTATCTTTGATTAAGAATAATTTCTTGATTTAATGTAAAAGTCATAAGTAGTCACTATAGTACAGGTTTAATAAAGACTGCATGTTCTAAAACTTTCTATAGTTGATGCATATGATCATATTTAATAACAGGTCAGTTATTAATTTCTTATCTTATATTATACAGATGTTACTTCAAAATAAAGATAACGTCCGATGCGTCATGCATCTAGTCATACATGTTAACTAATGACTTAAGTTCTACCAAGTCACTAGTTTTCCTGGCTGGCTCTGGCATAGATGAACCATGAGTAACAATATATTATATAGTTAACATATGACTGTCCTGAAAATGGTAGTTTAACTGGAAAGTTCTTATAAACTTTATCCAAAATACTAAATTGTAATTATTGAAGCAACCTTAAACAAAACATCTTATTGTTAGAAGAAGTCACTTAGAATGCTTAACATAATGTTATTGCAGTATGTAAAATATACATATTTAGGATATTCCTTCAGATTCTCATTATGAATTACACCGTAGCCCAAGCCTCCCGTAGGACGACAGCTGCCAGGGTTCCAACCTGGGACTTTGAAAGTACAAAGCGCATACCACATGACCAGGCTGGTGGAAATAACTATTGTTGGAATTCAGACCAACTAAAAAAATTAATATATTAATGATTATTACTTATATATTAATAAAATATTTGTATTCGCTATGATATTGATTTTTTAAATTGATTTATATGTTGTAGATTCTTATCATTAACTGCACTATGTCCAATCCATTTTGCAGCAGTATTATCCTTTTATTTAAAATGCAAGTTGTACAGGATTTGACTAAAAGTAATCAGAAATGTTGTGTGCAAGAAAAGCCAAAATAAGTTTATTTTAGCGGTAGAAAAGAGATTCCCTAGTAAATATCTAGCTTTCAGTGATGATGACAAGTATAAAAACATGGATATATGGGTAGGATGTAATAATCTTCTTTTTTGAAAGAATACCTGTAATATATAAGATACAGTTTTCACTGGTTACCTTTTTTTTTTTTTAACATAACAGCCTAGGAAGTAGTGTAATGTTTTTCTTTAAAAAAAAGATGCTGTAGAGGCCGAATAAAAAGTGGGATAATGACAAAATAAGCATTTTTATGAATATTTAAGAACATTTTTTTTTTCAGAACACTGAATGTTTGGGTACACAAACAACATTTTTCAAAACTTGCTATTTATTTATGACTATTTTATTTACAACATTTATCCTTTTGAAATATACATTTTTCAAAGTTATTAAATTAGTAATCCAATAGTTTAAAAAGTGGTAATCCATAGTATGAAAATATATTTGGTTAAAAAAAAGCAACTTATAATTTTTTATTAACATTTTAACATATTTTAGCAATAAATATGTCAATGATGAAAGTTAGAAACTTTAAGGGAATTAGAAAATCTCCTCCCCTTCCCCTATATACCTGCTGTTGTATGGTACATATATAAAACCGTACATTGGCTTTTTTTACAATGTAGATTGTAGAACAATACATTCTTAAAATTATAAAAGCCTAAATTAGTTAAATAATTATAACAAATTACATGTTTTACCTAATAAACTTTAAGACTGTATAACACAAAATGAACACTTATATACAAATATAATGTCAAAGGTCCACAGAGAAAGCAAGGTGTTTAGTTCATAATAAATATTTAAAAAATTATACATGTTCTTTTGCTGCGTAGTAAAACAGTGAGCCATATTGTTCCAAATAAAAAAAAAATATCTTGCATCAGTATCATACATGCTTGAACACAGTGTTTTATCAATACAACTAGTAAAAAAAATGGTTTTACTCTTTGAATGTGGCTGATGCAGTTTTCAATCCTTCAACTCTGAAAAATAAAAGAGTGCCTCATAATAATCTGCTTACTTTTTTACTGTACAGAACTGAAAAGGTGATATTTCAAGCCTTGGTAAGCATAGGGAAGATGATATTAAAATCACCTGTTTTTATGGTCAATCTGCAGTAAATGAGGGTATCATGTGGTCAGCACTATGACCAACAACCTTTGGTTCTCCAATGTATATCATATACACAGTAGAATTGGGTGAACTCAGGGACTTCCCAAAATATTGAAGCTTAAAATATCTTCACCAGGATTTAAACTTGAGACCACTTGGTTAAGAAGTAAAGCACTTTAGCACTCAGCTTAAATACCCTCATTAAACTAAATGTTTATATATTGTGTAGGCCTAATGGTATATTTATAAGAAAAATCTTTCATTTCTCAGCTAATTTAGTAAGATGATACACTAAAGTTACCGGTACTTACTTCTTTTTTTTTTTTCATTACTTTTTTTTTTTTTAAATTTTATATTTACTTTATCTTACTAACTGTAATTTACTATTTCACACAATCACGTACGAACACACATTAAAAAAAAAAAACAATTAATTTTCTTACGCCTCCAGTTTAAAAGTGTCCAAATTGATTCTGTCTTCATCAAAACCAGGAGGAGTTGAATTATATTCTTTAGCACCAAGTGTCAGCATAGCTTTTTTAAAAAAGAGAAAGGTACATACAAATATAATTCAAGTTAGAGAACACATATGCTATATATATATATATATATGTCACTTTATATATATATATATATATATATATATGTCACTTTTTCTTCTTTTGTGGTATTATTAGATGTCACAACACTTGAAGAGATTGATGCCGGGGATTTTATTACATTTGAATAATTATGAATAATGACGATGATGGTCTAGGATTCAACTAAGTAATGCTTTGACTATAAAATACAGGAACCTTTTTTTAAATCCAACATAAGTACACCTATGTACAAATAAATATTAATAAGACTTGTAGTTGAACAAAAGCATACTTCTTATGTAAAAATATTAGATCTACAAATGCGACTAACTCATAGCTAGTTCCAAGCCAGACTGAGTAGACCTACGCTTTTTGCCCGCCTTTCGAAAATGTCCTTTTATTCAAACCAACCAATCAGATTTGAATCTAGACGCGTGCAAAGCACGTGGCTGAAATTCCTGGAACAAACTAAAAATAGCTGTCAGGTTATTCCCGAGGTACTGTTAAAAACCTAGATTTCATATTTGTGTAAGTGTTCTTACTAAATTATGAAATACACAGATAAACTTATAGAATTGCATATGTGACAATATATATATATATATATATATATAGATGCATAACATTGCTGGGTCATATAAGTTAGTTACAAAAAATGTTTGTATAGATATTATTTACTGATTAGGCCTAAGTTCATAAGTTCATCTTATTTTTCTACATTGCTTTGATACAGACGACCATAAGCAGGTTGTTTAAAAATTACCCTATACAAATAAAACAAAGCAAATAAAGTGAAACATCTATTATGTGACAAAAAAAAAAGAAGATGGCTGTTGTGCAGTATGCACCCTAGACTGTTGTGCAGTTGTCTCGATGGTCCCAAGTTCATACCCTGCCTGCTGACATCCCCTGTAGTCCTGTGAGAGGTTTGTACAAGTAAGTTGATTATCTTCAAATCTGAAGGAACATCCAAAACTTGTCAAACAAAAGTTTTTGTTTTTTTTAAAAGCCAAGCCCTTTAAAGCTTAAATCCTAGTAGGCTAAGATTCCAACTCAAACTCCTTTTATAAGCAACTGAGAATGTGACCTTAATCCTATTAAGTATATTTTAGTAAATTTTACCTTTTTCTGTGGTCATTGGACAGTAAGTATGGTTAGAAATTGATCAAACACTTAAATAGCCAATCAAATGTCAAAAATTCCCAGACATTTACAACAACAAAAAATCTCACCCTACACATAATTCGTACTAGTTATTTAGTAAAAAAAGTAAAGTTCCCATATCAGGCCTTGTGGTCTATAGGGCAGATGATGTAAAGGTCATCTATTTCTGTGACCTATGGTTAACGAGGGTGTCATGTGGCCAGCACAATGACCAACTGCCTTTTCTTTTCCAACTAATGTAAAGTACCCATTAGAGCTGGGTGGACTCAGAGGCGTCCGAAGATCCCAAAGTTAAAAATCCCAGTCTTCACCAGGATTTGAACTCCGGACCATGGTTCGGAAGCCAAGCGTTTTATTCCACTGAGTTATTTAGTACTTTTCACAAATTCTTCAAGTAACTATAAATAAATAATTGTAAAACATCTGACTTTATACAAAAATTGATTTATTACTTCATTTCTTTCATAGTTTTAAAAAAGAGAAAACAATTTAACCTTCTTCATACTGTTTTAATGTGATATATCCTCGGCCAGTGGGATCAAGCATTCCAAAAACTGACTTAATGTTTGTCTCATCAAAAAGGCATGGATAATTAGATTTTGTAGATCTAGACATCTGAAGTTTTTCCAGTGTTTCAATCAAAAATGTTTTTGGTTTTTCTGTATGAAAGTTATAAAAGAATTGTATATATGCAAAAACATTAACATTATTATTATTATTATTATTAAAGCAAAATGCCATATATATCCTATACTTTCTCTTGTTTTGTTTAAATCATAACTAACAAGCTCCAAAAAAAAAGTTATAAGCTATAAAATGACTTCTATAAACTACATCTACTACAAAATATTCATATTTTCCATATTGTAACTAATTAAAGATGCATAGGATGGCTGCCTGGTCAAGTAATATGTATGCTGGACTGTCATTTGGTTGTCCCAATGATCCTGAGTTCATAACCATCCCCCCATCATTTTACAATCATAAAGGATGGTAAATTTCTATACAATACTTTAATGCCAGAATTTCTCAAAGTTTTACCTGTAGAACCCCTCAACATTTCAAAAGAAAAAGATTTGTTTGCACCACCATTTCCTGTTCTGGTCTGGAAGAGTGTGTTGTGTGTATATGTGTATATGGTGAGTTTGGGAAGGATTAAAATGTAATAAAAAAAGAAACTAAAGGTTATACAATTACAACAAAAAAATCAATTATTTTCTTTGCATATATTTTTACAATATGTTTAAAATTCCAATTTTCAGAATGAATGTCCATTGAAACTAGTCTTATACTTTTAAAGTGTTTCATAGATCATTTTAAAGAATTTGTATAAAAGAGTTTAGAATTCTAAGCATCAGAAATTCATTATCATGGCATCTACAACACTATTTTTTCTCATAGTACGAAAAGCACATGTATAAAAAGGTTAAATTAAAAAGGGGTTGAATGGGTCAATACAAATGTACAATAAGTCTGATAAAGAAGATTGCAGCACTGGCCAATACTATTATTTGAGGTACAATAAAACAAACATAAATCTTTAATGGGCATGATATGATAATCTTTTTTGTTAAGTAAGATGTCATGACTTTTTTCTTATTATATAAATGTCATCATCATATTGATATCCTACAGTCAGGAGAAATTTGACACTCCAATGTAAGAAAGGCAAGAAGAATCATATTAAGAGTTTAAAGAGAGACGTTTTGAATTGTCTTTTTAAAAAAAGTTTGGAGTTGCAACTGTTGCAGATAGCTGTCATGAAAATAATATACATTTTAAAGAACCTTCAAAAATGAAACAAACTCTTACTTAAAATATTTTAATTTTTGAATACTTGGTGTTAATGTTGCTTAAAATTTATACTAACATTCAAATATGAATTTATAACGACAATAAAAATAATGGAAAATTAAATTTATATTTATCTGCCATAACTCTCCTCCCTTGTTTGGTGTCATGCCCCCCTTTGTTAGGGGGTCTAAGGGAATGTGCTCCATAGTTTGAGAATAGCTGTTTTATGCTTTTAATAGTAACCAGTTATTTAAAAAAAAAATATAGGTGCCAATAGTCAGTGATGGATTATCTAACTTTTAACTACTAATAAATTAATTATACACATTAAAATACAAGAAAAGTGGTGATTTTTTCCTCACATTGAAAAAGGTACAGGTATGTACTGTCACAAAAAAAGCACTGACAGTAACACAGAATCATATTCCATATGGACTTTTTTGCTCATTATATGATATTCTAATAATAGCCTTTTATTAATTCCATGCACATTATCATGTGACATAAATACACTAGCTTTTACAAGTATAGAGGTTATTGCAGATAATGGTCTATATTCAATAGTAAAATAATTTAAAATACAAAAGTGAGGATGAGATAAAAAAAAAACAAAACAAAACAAAAACTATCATGTTTCATGTTTGATAATGAAATTTATTTGTCTTTGTCTATTATTATATTACTGTGCTCAATCCAATGTGGCAATGTGGAATTTCAATATCTTTAGATTGTAAATGTTGATTATCACAATAGTGTCTTGTATTTAATGGGTTTAATACAAATGGCTATGGCCTATTTATAGGGTTTTATTTTTAAACTAAACTAACTTGCTTAATAAACATCTTAAAAGTTAAAAGCTATTGAAAACTGCATATGATTGCATATTTGATAGGTTTTATGTTATTGTCAGCATTTAAAAGAAAATTGCCAGTGATTTTCCAGATTCACTCATATCTGTGATTTAGTATTTATTTTTAAAAACTGTTTTCAACATCGAAAAAGCTTAGATAAAAAATGCACATTATACATGAGTCAATTCTGAATACTAGATCTAGATGAACTAGATGATCTAGATCTCATTCCTGAAATTATGCATCTTCAAGTTCATTATCTACATTAATCTTTTAAAATTTTAATAACTAAATATGATTTAGATTTATAATTATAAAAATAGTTTTATTATGGTTATGCCATTAATGTCATTATTATATATATGAAATTATATCGAATCATAAATTCATTAATAATCAATCATTATCATTATAAATGAGTATGATTAATGATAACCTCAGTATTTATAATTACTAAATTAGTAAATTACTTTTATTACTAGATCTATAACATAACTATAAATAATAGCTAACTCTAATATATATATATTAAATATATATATTAATATATACTATTATAGGCTATACTCATTAATGATTATAATTATAGATCTAGTTGCCTATACTGTATTATACTCAATACTGTGTTAATTACTGTCACTAAATTTAAAATTATAAATAGATCTATATAATTATAAATATAATCATAATTTATCATTATCATGATTTCATGATAATAATTAATATTATTAATATAATATTTAAATTAATAATAATTCATTATCATTTGTTCAATATTAATTATTATCATATGAATTTTATAAAGCAATATTTTATTATTTTTAACGTATATAAACCTGGTCTAGTATATATGAGCTGGGCTGTCAAATTGTTGAAAAGTTCCATGATCCGATGCCTTTTTAAATAATTATTAGCATCGTCACTTCGAAGTTTTACTTTGTCGTGAGACATTTTCAAGCGAAGAGCAGTTGTTATGGTATTCAGTGCGGTACGTATTTCATACCTACTTTGAATAAAAAAAATCTACACTAGATCTAGATTCTATAGCTAAATAAAAAAGAATATTACAAAAACATTAATAATATTAACTCAAAAAATCTATTGTTTAATTATGGATCTTTAGATTTAGATCTAAAAAAATAATTTCTAGACAAGACTAGATTTTTAATATAAATCTATATAGGTCTGTGATATACGCCTAGTGGATTTAGTATATCTGCTATGTTTTCTACTAGATGCCTATATAAAAATATTAACACTTATTTTCACATAGGTAGTATGTTTTTAAAAATGGATAATGGATCTACATCTAAATGTATAATCTATATTTATTCAATTTTTAACCTGTTTAAATTATTGTTCTATGGTGCCGATTAGGCCATAAATCACCAATGTCGTAAAACTTCGTACAACGAGTGGATTCAATCAAAGAACTAGCGTGTACGATTTCGTATTGATAGCATTTTTACCAGTATTAAAACATGGCAGCCCTCTGTTGTTATTTATATTGGTGAGTTTGCGGACCCTAGATAGATGTAGATATCTAGTCTAGATCTGTACTTGTAGAGCTGCTAATAGTCAGCATTAAATGAAAACCACTGTTTAGAAGATAGCATTAGTTAGGGCCTAAGCAGTAAGTAACTAAGTTGATATTGAATGCATTTTATTAAAATAAATAAATAAACATTTTAATAGTTGAAGACTGAAGTTGATGGATCTATCTCTATCATACTAATCATACTCATAGTATCAGTTCTATCTCTACGACTCTAGAGTCTAAGACTAAGTCTAGTCTCTATACTAACTAGTAGTCGTACTAGTAGTAGTAGTAGTACTACACTAGCCTTATTAGGTGACTAGTCTACTTCACTAGTTTATTTAGTTACGTAGTACTAGATCAAATATGACACGGTCTACAGTGGTCTGTCTACACTACAGATCATGAGGCATGATACAGACACTCTTTACACTGTCACCTGTGACTAACACTTGACAACTACCTACTCACCCAGTCACTGTCAGTTGTCACTGTCATGCTGTGAACTGTGACTCAGTCACTGACAGTCTACAACAGAGACTAAATCTAGAATAACTAGTCTGAAATTGAAATTGTCTAAGTCTAGACTTGAATGATTTTAAATATAGTAATATACTAATTTTCTAAGATAAAGGGTAATTCTGAATGTGTTCTATAAATAAATGGTAGATTGTACTAGATAAAGAATCTAGAATAGATCTAGTCTTTAGTACTCATAGAACTTAGTGACTTAATCACTTGGTCTTGGTGACTTAGTCTTAGTAGATTCTAGATATTTAATAAAATTTAATATAGAAGAAGAGAGCACCTGCTTTAACTGGCTGCATGTGAACTATAGAACAAGACAGCTGGAGGTCACTTATAAAGGCTGTCGATTACTGTAGAATACATATTTCATTCAATGATATTTGAGACCAGAAAATCCACTGCTGAAAACAGGAAAACAACCAAAAAGAAAATCTTAATTGTCTTAATCGACCACTGGCAGACAATGATTATGCTTGCCCTGGATGTGGCAAAATGTGTAGGTCACAACTGAGGCTGTGTAGCCATGGGAAATACTGCATTCCTCATTAATTTTCAGACTCAAAGACAAGCCTTAATATTATTTTTCACACAGAGTCATAGTAGACTGTATTTAAATTATACTTAAATACTACTTAGATCTAGTACTTAGATCTCTATGCAGTACTAGAGTATAGGCATGTGGCCTGCCATCTTGTCTTCAAGTCTAATTCCACAGATTATCATTTATAAAGGAGTGCAGTATGTATGTCTTGTGGCTTGAAAGCCTTTCAAGAATTCTTAGTTGATTTCTGGATTCTAAATTCTCCATCTTTCAGATCCATATATTATAGGAAGAATTGAGACAACTATGGCTTGGTAGACACTGAGTTTTGTAGGCAGGCAGAGCAATTTATTCCACTCACTTAGAGGCATTCAAGAAGACAGTTATCAACTTCTCTTGCATCATTGGATACTGTGCTTCCTAACTATATATGTAAGGTGGTATACCAGATTGAGAGGTGCCTTTGGCATTGAGTAGATTTTATTGGTGACTTCTGAAACATGTTTTTTTCTAAGGTATTATTAAACCAAAAGTAGTGGTAGAATATATATATATATGCATTGTTGACAGCGAGCTGGAGCTCATCTTCAGTATTGAGTATGTATCCTGCTTACTTTGTACACAAAAATTTCATGTCAAGTACCAATTCTAAAACTACATTGGCACTCAGTTCCTCATCTTCTCAAGAGTTGGTAAGTCAATCAAATAGGACTTGTGCAAAGATCTTTCCTGCAGAAGAGTTAAGACTCGATAGTTGGAGCAGTAAGACTTGGCACCTCAACACAAGAAACATAAAGAAACTAGAACAGATGCAAAATAGAGCATTGAGATTTATAACAAACAAATATTCAAGGGGTATTTACTTTATCTATTTGAACTTTAAAAACTGAAACTTTGGTAATTTGCTTACTTTCAGATCAGCAAGTTTTCAACTATGGCTTCCTCAATGACGCATAAAACGGTGTTTATCTTGGATAGAAGTCCATTCTTTGCTCAGTCCTGTAACCAACCTATTGAGTATGACACATTGAAGTCCAAAGGTTCTGGAGTGATTCCTGCTGCCCCCATTTACAAATCTCTTTGGACATGCAATGTGGAGGGGGTCCAAGAATATTTAAGGATAGTGTTTGATATTTACCCCAAAGATAGGCATGTAAGTATTTGTAGTTATAATAACTTATTATAAATTCATGATGGAAGAAAAAAAAAGAGTTTGAACTTACAACCATAACATTAAATTCAAATATATGAGACATCTCAGAGAACAAGTACATTTTTAATTAAATAGTCTTATAGAAATATGAAGGTAATATTTTGCAGATAAAAGTTTGAATGCTTTTATTAAGGATAGAAGGTAGTCACAAATGATATGTACTTAAAAATGTAAAGCAATTTATTCATAAATGCAACAAAAAAAACTAATTTTTAATTGTTTCTAAATGTTGTGTAGACTATGATTGTAGTATAAATTATGCAAATCAAAGACAATAAAAAAAATCTAATTAGTCTAAACTAATATGTTTAATGTAAAAACTATTGTACAATTATTATACTTTGTATCTTCCAAGCATATTGCACTGCAGTCTTCCTTCTAATAAGGAAACTAATTTTGTTCACAGTATGATACAACTCTCACAGTGGTTACAAAAAAAGGACAGCATTTATTTTTGTTTTCTAAAGGCTGCAACTTCTCTGCCTATTGAAACATTAGTCCTAAACCCTCATGATTGGTGTAGATTTATTTCTTATAGTTCTGACTTGCTTTCCATTCAGATACTTTCCAAAATGCTTTTCTATGTGTCAGAAGACAAGACATCAGATTGGATATTTTCATATAATCTTTGTCTTCAACCATCCTTTTATCCTGAACTTTATCTCTTAGGACATTTTGTGTGTGTGTGTCCTACATTGTTTACATAGCATCTTTTTTTTTCTTCAATAAGGTAGAATTGCTATCTATAATTTCTTCTTTCTTCTGACTTTAACAGGAAGTGGTCATCAGAAAATAATAATAATATTACTTCATATAACATGATGAAGTAAAAATGTATACCCAGTTTTTGTTATTTTTTTTAACCATTATTTATTGGTCTGTGTTATCTCATTGTTTAGTTCCGAGTGGTCTCTGGTAGAACATCGCTGAACCCATGGAATTGTCCTGACACTATTACTGTAAGTTGAGTTTGTCATCATTTTTATTATAGGTTTTAAAAAAGTTTTTTTGTTTTTTTGTGAGTGAATTGGCAAATTGCTGTTTGTTTTTTTTCTTTTGCTGGTCTGACATAAAAATAAGAATAATAGTTATAATTAACTTTATAAATCATGAATAACAAGCTTAAGGAACTTTTCAAAATATAAAGGAATTTTAAAGGACTAATGTTATGTTCAGATATGGAATATTCTTAAGCTTTTAAAATGTAATGTTTAAAATGCTTATAATATTTGGAACAGAATACAAGAATATTTGGAACAGAATATAGACAAATTTCTAACTATTTAACTAATTATGGACAATTTTGAAATATTGAGTCTCCATTTTCTTTATAAAAGAAGTTAGAGATGATATAAAAATAATGAAGTGTGTGACTTTTGTAAGCTAATTGGAGAGAAAAGAAATTGCATTTATTACCACTTGGGGGTTAAAAAGCAAAGATGCAATTTTTTAATGAATATTGGATTTTGAAAGAAAAATTATGTTGAGTTAAATCCTAAAATTACTATAAAAATTTGAAAAAAAAAAGTTCCTTTGAAATCTTAACAATTATTATTAGTTACTTTTTCTTTTCTTGGTTCTTGGTGCATACTTGTGTAAGTGTGTACACTTGGGATACATTTCCTGTTTAGACTATTAAAAAAGTTAAAGCATAATTTTTTTTAAAAAACAATTTTTGGCAAGCATTATTACTAGCTTGTTGGTAGCCCTACGTACCTAAACTTTTGATGCAGTAAAAAGCTTTAAAAAATGTAAGCTTTGAAGTTTTCTGAAATGACTTTTGTGGTTTCAATATTACCAAGTTAAAAATAATTTTGTGTGTGTCTTTTCTTTTAGTTTAGTTATTTAGAGTTGTAATAAAAAAGTATGCTACTTAAATGAAAGCCTTTAATTTTAATCAAACAAGAATGTAGAATGTTATAATACTAAACAAAAAATTTTCATTACATTGTTTATTTGTTTTTTCATTATTGGAAAGTAAGATAGAGAAATTTGGTTCATATTTCTTTAGACTCTGAATATGCGGCTGGCTCAGGTAGGACCTCCACTGAAGTCAAAGAAAGAGGACAGTGAGTACTCTGTATTTCATGGACTATCTAGTGCCATTGATTGTCTCCGTGAGCCAACCCAAGAACAGCAAGACATTCTGGACAATGGAGACATTGTCAGAAACAGAGGAAGGATTATTTATCTGACTGTTCTGAAAAAGTGAGAAGCCATGTTTTATGTTGTATAATAGTCCAGTCTTCTTTAGTTTTTAAAATCCTTAATTTTGAACCCTGGCAATGTATCATTATTACTCTCATGGAGACTTTATGAACTAATCAAGCATATCTCATTTATCTGTGTTTATGTATCTCTTGAACTTTTGTTCAATGTATCTGTTGTTCCCAGTGATATGCAAGTGAGTCATTTAGAGGAATATATTTTAGAAGCTTTGCAGCACAACAAGATGTCTTCATCAAGTGATTTGTAAGTTATTTTTGTTTCCTCATAACTCTTTTTACCTTCTTCCTTTTTTTTCTTTCAGTAGAACATAATGTCTTCATACCTTTTTTTTTTTAGTGAAGTGAAGTTTTCTTGTATCTCTTCTTTGCCTAAGTATTGTATAGTTTACTAAATTACCATTATGTTGCTTATGAAAGGGAGTTACAGCCAGTCTAATAGAATTGAAGGATAATAGTCTATGTTGCCAGACATTGAGTCTGAAGGAATAGAAGGATTAATAGTCTA